>JARHVA010001597.1:2660000-2687500 GCA_037957365.1 Torreya grandis | reverse complement strand
CAAACCAAAAATGAGACTCTATGGCCCATCTATTGAGGACTTCATTAGTCTTAATGCTTCAAATAGGTCCCATGGAGACCTAATACAAACAAGTTACTCTTTATTGCTTACCTCTATATTATTGGATCAACTTAAACATATAAATTAGACATGGAAAAATATTATATAGATCTCATAACACCAAACAACTATCCTTTGATCTCCATAAGCCATCATGTCTTGCAACTTCTTCTAAGGACTTCATGAAAGCAAACATTCATATGATTATGTGAATATACTTATTCTCTATCAGTCATATGATAAGCAATATTTAATTTAAAAAACTCAACATAGGATATCAAAATAAGAAAACCTATGATATATAACATTAATATCATGACTAACCTCTTAGTAAATATATTTCCTCATGAAATCCCTTCAAATTAACTCAAAGGATCAATCTTATCCTCACAGTTTTAAGACCCTATTATGAAAATTCAAAACTTATGATATCTTCATATCTCTATGAATCACTTTATGTCATTTTAAACCTAGCATTACATCCCCACCTAACCTTTTGAGGTCACCATAACATCAAAGAGTCAATGCAAATCAAGACAAATCCTTAATGGACACCTTTTCAGACTTCTCTTTAGGATCAAAAGAGATGTGTGATGCTATAAGACAAATTATTACTTTTAGTACATGTGAGGCCTTATTTATGGAATCAACCACATGAAAACACACTTATCTATTATATTATGAGATCAAACTAACAATAAATAACCATGATACCTTACAATGTAGACTTTAGGATCACTATTGCAATCTTTTTTAAGCTCACAAGAAACTTGTGAATCTTAGATACCTCCTTAAGATCAAACATGAATTCCAATCATGGACACTAATGAAATAGACCTTTCTTTTAATCCATCCAACACTCATAAATCTTCAAATAACATGAATGAACTCATTTACCTTATAAGATCATGCCTTAGGGTTTGTAGTCATAACTCATCTTGAAACCCTCAAATCACTACCTTTCACCTCTTGAGCTAACTTTTCAAAATTTGAGATCAATTTGATTACACGTACAGCACTAGAAATATATATATGAATTTTAAATCACTACCACACAATTTGATCAATCACCTTGAGATTATAGGAACACCAAATAATTCTATAAATTATAATATTCTACCATTGTCAAATACTTGTACACTCAATCAGCCTCCATGATGTATTTCATGCACAAATACACACTTTCAGTTTCCTCTGAATGAACCAAACCTTGTCATATTCTTTTTTTTTCCATTTTAGCTGAGTCTTCTCTATGCATAGGTATCAATAAATCATTCACTTTTACTTAAAAAGCTTCATTAACTCTCATACCTTCATTAGGTCTCATGGAGACCTAAAACAAATAGGACTATATTTCAACATGTCTTCAAGGTCACTTTGTCTATAAACTTAGGTTTGATCTTGGACTTAGCTTCAACATAATCCTTATTTTTCAACCTTGATAACACCATCATGTAGACTTCTATACAGACCTCAGCGATGATCTTCAAAAACTTATCCAATATTGCAAACAAGATGAACATTATCCTCATCATAGTTTAAGTTACTTAGGATCACCTATAGGATATCAAGCCTCCTCCAAAGGTCCTAATGTGATACTAATTATTTTAAGTAGATAGTGAGAGGGGGGTGAATTAGTTGAATAAAAATAATCATTCAATTATATTCATCATTTCATGAAGCATACATTCACACAAAAGATTAATGCACAAGGAAATAACTACATGATAATATCATAAGATAACACAAGATATATGTTGGAAACCATCTTGTAGGATAAAACCCACTAAATCATGCACATGGACTACTATCCTATAATTTCAATATTCAATGTTTAGTGAAGTACCAACTTCACAAGGAGCTCTAGCCCCTATCTAGTTGAGTACCCACCCAACTAGTCTTCTATAAGCTCCAACTTGTAATGAGTAACCAATCCCCTAAGAAAATATTATAGGCTTAATTCACACCCTTAGAGAGGGTTATTTAGGCTCTCTCTAATTGATCTATAATATTGGGACAACCTTAGGCTGTGGGTCACCTATGTTGGGGCTGAACCTCTGGAGTAGGCCATCTTCCTCTTTGATGCTCACCTAAAATTAAAGCTAAGCCAAATGATTCACATGGAAATGGTTATAAAGAGAGTAAGAGATCCTAAGAAAGTTAATAGGGTGATGCACCAAATTTTAAATAAACACTCACATAAGTTTGAACCCATACTAGATCAACAAAAGATAACTATGACTTATTCAATCTCACCAATGTCATAAATATGTCATTAAAGAGGTATTAAATAAAACACTAATATAGACCTAAAAATTAGCTTGAGAACATCTTTAAAGAGGCAAGCAAAAGGATAACAAACTAGGAAGAATATCATTCACGAATTTACCATACACAAGCATACTAAACATAGATTTAAGATAAGAGACATGTAAATATTTGATCCTATTACTTCAAAAGGTAGTTCTTACAATATTTTACAAGGTTTAACCTTATCAAATGTGCACACTTTTACAAGAGTCTTGATGAGTATCCTTGTCTCAAAAAAAATGCCAAAAATTCACAAATCTGAGAACCCCTATAATGGGAATGAGACCGTGATATATATAGGAAGAGTGGCAACCCAAAATAATGGATGAGCACACTATCAAAAAAAGAACACCTATCCTAGGTCATTAAGTGAATGTGAGCTACCACCTTTTTCTCTTTAATAAATGGAAACATTACCACCCTTTTGATCAATCAAAATTTTGTATATGGATTATTGAGTGAGTAGGTCCCCAAAGGCTTCAAGGGTGCATTAAACATTCCTAGCCACAGTTCCCAATACTAGATCTTTTCTTTGATCCTTCACACCAACTCTTCTTTGAAGACAAATTTATGTTCATGGACCTAACTAAAACATGATTTGGTGCCTTTAGGTGGCTTCTTTTCAAGATTATAGCCATACCGAAGAATGAATATCTTTTACATTAATTTCACCTCTGATTTATCTTCATGCTTGGATCATAGGTCTATCTATAGGTGGAAAACCAATTCAAGACTATTGGGTTTCCTATAGTTTCCATATTAGTATAGACATATAGAAAATATAACACTTTCTTATATTATAATAGGTCTAAAAGACCCATCCTTTCTCTGTAGGAACCCAAACCCATATATACATACATGGATTCTCCTAAAAAGGGTATAAAATTTCTATAATAACAACCCTGATTAAGCAAAAATATGAACTAGAAGTCCATATTTTAACCTTAATGCATGTCTATATGTGTTTCCTTACATCCCACTGCATTACCTAGGTCATTTTGTGGCATTTGAACTAGCTCTAATGGCATCATAAGACCCTTTATAACCCTATGTTTCATGGTCAAAAATAACTTTCCAACCTTCATTGATAATATTGGGCTTGTATTTAATCTAATTGGTTGTCAAAATCTGACTTGACTCATTGACAATTTGACTTAACTCACTCCTTCAATTTTAATTTTTATGAGGGCCTATAGATCATTGATATCCTACCAATTGAATTTGTCCTTGACACTTGTCATACATACATTTACCCTTGATATTCATTGACTCTGACCATTACTCACTATTAGATCCAAATATAGGATGTAACATGGATCATCGATTTGTCAGGACCCATTATTTGAAAACCAATGGTTAGTTTTTAGTCGTAAAGTTGACATCTTCACTCCCATAAAATGACACTCACATGATCATCATTTATGATTTCATGATCATAAAATTTAATCTTAGTAGGGTTGTCTTATTATGTTCTTAAATTTGACATTGGTGTGAATGTCTCAATTGCAGGTCTATTTTCATAGGCTCATAACTTGAAGAGAAAAAGTCATGGAGGCCTCAAACATTCAAAAGGGATGTTCCTAAGATCAAGAAGGAAAAATCATTTGATCCACTAGTCTCAAGAGCTTTCTAGGTGAAGATATTAAAATCCTAAGTTGACTGGTCCATATCTAATCCATTATGATGCCCTAGCGATGGTCTAGTTCTTTTGGCTAAGTATGGGAAACTTAGTGAAAACTAGCTGAAGAACCAATTTTGCACATGCATAACTTCATTTGAAATTCAATTGAGGACCTAATATTTTGTGCATATGATCATATCACAAAATTGAATAAGCCATTTTGACCATTTTATTTGACTCTTTCACACATGCGAGACCTAGCATCAAAAAATTACATACTTGTGCTTTCTGCATGCTTCATCAAACCATGCAATAATTTCCTATATGGGCCAAAAATGTCCAACATCTTTAGTGACTCATAGGGAATCATACCTATTATGATTTGAGAACCTAGACCATTGTCTTATCCAATCTATTGGGTATGTATTCATTAGCTTTTGAGACTAAGTTAAACCTTTATTTTTAAACAACAAGGATTAAAAGAAATAAAACACAAAAAAATACCCGAGTCACTTTAGAAAAGAAAACAACAAAGAAAAAAATAAAAGTGCACAAGGCATCAAGAGGAAAGCATAAAGATAATCTAACATGTATAATATATTACAATGGATACAATTCTATTTAATAATAGGGATTTAAATGAATGCCATTGATTGGGATAGGTAATACCTCCCCATCTATTTGAGTAAGCTAAAAATCATTGTGATCTTTGCATCCATGGATCAAATAAGGACCACTCCACAAACTGTCAAACTAGGTATTGTTGTTTGGTTTGACATTATTCAAATCCCATTAGAGGACTAGGTCCCCTTCCTCAAATCTCTTTGTTTTATCTCTTTTTTAAAAAGCCTTCTTAACTTGAAAGTGATGTGATTCCAAAGTTTTCATAACAATTTCTCTAGTCTCTTCCAACTCCATGAGTTTTACCATCCTCACATTCATGAGCTCATCCTCCATCAACACAATCTGATGGGATAACTCTAAAATAGGTAGCTCAAGGGAGATAGGCAATTTGGATTCCCTTCTATATATAAGAACATATGGAGAATTACCAATGGTAGTTTTAGGAGTCACCCTATCAGGCCATAAAGCTATCTTTAGCTTGGTGTGCCATGTTCTCTGATTTTTCTTCCATGGTCCTCCTAATGATCCTTAGGAAATTCTTGTTTATGGACTTTGATAGTCCATTTCCTTGAGGATAGTAGTTGGAAGAAGTACTAAGGTAAATTAATAGCTTTAAATCCCACTCACTTGTCTTCATATCAAGGAATGTCAATCCATTATCAAAAATTTCGGTGGCTAGGACACCAAACCTAGTTATGAGGTTGTCATATAAATCTAAGATTGTAGCCTCACTAGCTTCCTTCAAAGTAATGGCTTCCACCCACCTGGTGAAGTGGAAAATTTTATTGAGCACCAATTTATGTCCTAAAATTGATGGTGGATTGATCATCCCTATGAATTTTAACCCCCATTACATGAAAGGTTGCTCCACCTGAATAGGATTGAGTGGGAGGGCTGCTAGTTTTTGTTTTATTACAAAGAGGGTACACTTTTGGAATTTTCTAACCCATGCATGAGTATCTTAAAATAGTTTGAGCCATTAGTAATCAGCCCTCATTAATTTTTTGTAGTGGTTTTAGGTTCAAAATAGCCTCCTACAGGTCCATCATGGAACTGCTTCAAGAGTTTGGTTACCTGGTCATCATCTATGCATTTAAGGAGTACCCCATTGAGGTCCTTTATAAAAATAAAACCATAAATTAATGCATAAATTATACATTTTATACTAAAATACTTTATTTTTTTTCAATCCAAACCTTGGGGGCATTCTCTTATTACCAAGAAATGAGCCATATCTTGAAGCCAACTCTTTTAAGGTGAGCTTACACCTACCTATGAGTTGCCTTGGGTCACCAAAACAACTTCATTATCCTTTTGGAGGTAATTCACCATGTTCTCACATAATACCTTACCCCTAACTATCTTGTCTACCTTGATCTCTACATCATACTCCATAACCTTTATGATTCATCTTGCTCTATTCTCATTTAAATCTTTGTTGAGGAGAACCCTAACTGTAAGATGAGACACCATAAACTGGATCCTATTGTTGGAGAGCATGGGCCTAAAATTATTAAAGATTTTCAAGGATACAAGAAATTATTTCTTAATGAAAGTCTACCTCACCTAATATCCTTCCAACAATTTATTGAAAAAGGAAATTGGTTGTTACATTGCTTCACTATTCTTTTGCATCAGCATAATTTATATGTTGTCAATGTTATCAAAGGTGTACAAGATGAAGTCTTTAGGGAAATAAGGATTTAAAAGTGAGGGTGCTTGGTAAATGGCCTAATTAATGGCTTTGAAATCTATCCTACCTTCATTAGATAAACTAAACACTTAGTTCTTCCTCAACATAGTGGTGATAGGCTTGACCAAGTTTCTAAAACTAGGTATGAACCTTCTCACAAAGTTGATCTTCCCAAGGAAGCTGTAGATCCATTTTATATTTTTAGGAAATGATAAGGCTAAAATATCACTTATTATATCAAGGTCAATGGATAACCCCTCTTTTAAGATAACATGGCCTAGTAATTTGCCTTCATGCATAAAGACCACACATTTATTGGGGTTTAATGAGATCCCATACTCTCTGCATCTTTAAAAAACCATCCTAAGATGGTCTATGTGATCACTAGAATTCTTGGAATAGACTATAATGCCATTCAAGTAGACCATCACCATTTTATTTATCAATACTTGGAAGGCCATATCCATTGCCCTTTAAAAAGTTTCCCCAGCATTAGACAATCCAAAGGGCATATTCTAATAAGTGAAAGTCCCCAACTTGGTGGTGAAGGTAGGCTTGTATTGGTCCTCTTCTCTCAATAGAACTTAGTTATAACCTAAGTATCCATCTAAGAGAAACATTTTGAACAATCAACTACTTTCAAGAGTTGATTCATGGATGGTAGAGGGTAGTGGTCCATCAAAGAGACCCTATTAAGATCTCTAAAGTCTACACATAGTTTGATATCCCCACTCTTATTTCTAATATGTACTAGATTATCTACCCACAAGGAGTGTTTAATGGTGAAGATGATCCTATACTCCACAAGCTTGGTTAACTCCTTTCTCATGAGCTCTTCAATCTTGGGATTTGTGGGTGTTAGGGTGTGGATCTAAAAGCTTCACCAAGGAGCACACTTTGACAGTTTCAGGTCTACACAGACACCGGCATTGATCAGGAGCGACCGTGTCGGTCAGGAGCAACTGACGTCGGCAAGGTGCAGTTGCAGAGGCATCGACGTCGGTAGTGGGTCAGCCGACGGTGGTCACAGGTAAGCAGCAGGAATCGACGTCAGTTACCTGTATGTCCAGAAAGCTATTTCTGAGGACAAAAGCAAGTTTTTGCATGATGAGTTTAGGTTGTAGTCTTAAGCTCTCGTCTCTATTATTAGTAATATTATTTTTAGATCCCTTGTTCAAGAGGCTTAATTGTTTGTTTCAAGTGCATGCTCAAGTTTCCTAATTCTATATGTAGAATTAGATCTTCTTAGCTTTGTGTGAATTTTTGTATAATTGGTATGTTGAAGAACAGTACAAAATTGAATCAATCCAGGCTTGTTGGAGTTGATTGTTCTTGAGAGAGAGAGCTCTTGAGGAATAGAGATCTAGTGAGAGATCTATACATCTAGGAGAGGTTTGGAAAAAAGAAGTTTCTTCAATTGTATTCCTTTTGTAAAGAGTTTGTTAATACAAGTTTTCAGGGTGGTTTCTTGTATCTCTTGTTCTTGTTGTTTATCATTCTAGTTACTTGTTTATTTGATTTAATTCCGCATTTATTGCTTTCACAAGTGTAATCTATTGTTGGTTGATCCCCAAAAAGTGGTATTAGAGCCTTGGTTGTAGGTTCAAAAGCTGATACCAACAAGTGGTATCAGAGCTCAGGTTCACTAACAGGTGGTTCAAATCTGTGTAGTGTGTATTGATTACAGGTTCTCACAGGGGTTTCTACAGGGATTTCTGTTTGAGTGGGAGAAGCAATGGCAGATGAAAGTAAACTGAGAATGGAAAAGTTCAATGGCAAAAATTACCAACATTGGAGAATGCAGATAGAGGATTATCTATATCAGAAAGATCTCTACTTACCGTTAGGTGGGGTTGCAAAGAAGCCCAAAGACATGGAGGATGAAGAATGGGAAGTTCTTGATAAAAAGGCTCTAGGGTCTATAAGACTGAGTCTAGCATCCACTGTGATATCTAATTTATCACAAGCAAAGTCTATGGTAGAGTTGATGACTACGTTAGCAAATTTGTATGAAAAACCCTCAGCTTTTAATAAGGTATATCTTATGAAGCAGTTATTTAATTTGCATATGAATGAAGGTGGATCTGTCTCTACTCATCTGAATGATTTCAATGGAATTGTGAATCAATTAAGTTCAGTCAATATAGTGTTTGATGATGAAATAAAAGATCTTTTAATATTATGTTCTTTGCCTGAACGCTGGCATGGCTTAGTAATGGCAGTAAGTAATACTGCATCTGCATCAAATATTTTGAAAGTAGAGGATGTTGTTAGTGTTATCTTGAATGAGGAAATTCACAGGAAAAGCATAGAAGAGACATTTGGGAACGCTTTAAGTTTTGAGAGTAAGGGGAGGCAGAAAGAGAAGAGCAAGAAAGGTAGATCAAGATCCAAATCTAAGGGGAAAGGCAAATCTAAATCCAGAAATGGCAGCAGGCCACAATGCTAGAACTGTGGAAAGATGGGGCACATAAGCAGAGATTGTTGGTCAAAGCCTAAGGAGGACAATCAGCATGAAGGAAAGGAAGAAGCCAAGGTTGCAGGTATTGCACAAGATGCTTTAATTTTCTCTCTGCATAATAATATAGAATCTTGGGTGTTAGATTTTGGTGCATCTTTTCATGCTACCCCTAACAGGGAATATTTTAGTGACTATATCCATGGAGATTTTGGAATAGTGTATCTAGGGGATGATGAGCCCTGTAAAATAATTGGCAAAGGTAAAGTGCAGCTGAAGATGCAGAATAGCAACACATAGGTGTTGAGAGATGTGATGCATGTTCCTAGCTTGAAGAGAAATTTGATTTCTGCAGGAAAGTTAGGGGATGAGGGTTGTACAGTAACTCTCACAGCAGAATCTTGGAAGGTGACCAAGGGTTCACTTGTTATGGCCAGAGGTAAGAGAGAAGGTACTTTCTATTTGCGTAATTGTGTTACTAACAAATCTCGTTCTGTATTATCTAATTTAGATGTGGATGTTAAACTATGGCACTCAAGGCTTGGCCACATGAGTGAGAAGGGGATGTCAATTCTTAAGTCCAAAGGTATGATTTCAGATTTAAAAGGCATAGATCTAGAGTTTTGTGAGCACTGTGTATTTGGAAAATAGAAAAGGGTTAGTTTTCTCAAGACTGGGTCTGTTAAGAAGAGGCATAAGTTGCAGCTTGTTCACACAGACGTTTGGGGACCGGCTCAGGTTGCTTCCATTGGAGGATCACAGTACTATGTATCTTTCATAGATGATGCTACAAGGTATGGATCTATTATATTAGGAGAAAATCTGATGTATTTGAGACTTTTAAGATTTGGAAAGCTATGGTTGAGAATGAAACAGGTAAAATATTAAAGTGCCTGAGATCTGACAATAGCAGTGAGTTCTGCACTTATAAGTTCAGAGATTATTGTTATATGCATGGAATCCATAGGCAAAGGATGGTTCCAAGGACACCTCAGTAGAATGGTATTGCTGAAAGGATGAACATGACAATAATGGAGCGTGCAAGGTGTATGAGATTGCATGCTAGTTTGCCCTTATAGTTTTAGGCACAAGTTGTTGACACTGCAGTATACCTGATTAACAGAGGACCCTCTACAGCTCTGGATGGTGGTATTCCAGAAGAGGCATGGATAGGTAAAAAGGTAGATCTCTCATATCTCAAAGTTTTTGGTTGTGAAGCCTTTGTGCACATAGATAAAGAAAATAGAAAGAAGCTTGATGCTAAGTCTATGAGGTGCACATTTATTGGCTATGGCTCAGATGATTTTGGTTACAGATTGTGGAATCTAGAAACTAACAAGGTAATCAAGAGCCGTGATGTTGTTTTCAATGAAAGAGTGATGTATTGTGATCAGCTAAGGAAGCTGAATGAATTTGAGTAGAGCAATGGTGAATTGGACAAGGTGAAAGTCCAATATGAGCTCGTGGGAAAAAGAAATGATCACTTGCATGAAAACACAGAGACCCACATCGGCAGGTTAGGAACTGGTGTCGGCAGAACAGAAATCGAGGTCAGCCATACATGGACTAACGTCAGCAGGATAGGCACCGGCATCGGTCAGCCAGAACTGGCGTCAGCCAGTAACAGGTCTGGAAGTGACCGAGGTCGGTCACTGTCAGAGAACTTAGGTGGACAGTGTGTTGTAAATGAGTCTCAGACACCCATCAAGAGGTCAGAAAGGGTGAGTAAGCCTCCAATTAGATATTCTCCTTCTTTATTTTATCTATTGCTAACTGATGGTGGAGAACCAGAGAGTTTTGAAGAAGCAATATAGGTGGAGTCCAGGAGTCAGTGGGAGCATGGCATGGTTGAGGAGTTGGAGTCCTTAAGAGAGAACCAAACATGGGATTTGGTTGAATTACCAGCTGGTAAGAGAACACTCAAGAACAGATGGACCTACATGTTGAAAGAAGGTGAGAATGGACATATGAGATATAAGGCCAGATTGGTGGTAAAAGGATTTACACAAAAGCTAGGTATTGACTTTGGTGAGATTTTTTCTCCTGTTGTTAAAATGACTTCTATAAGGGTTGTATTGTCTTTGGTTGCTTTCGAGGATTTACATCTTGAGCAGCTAGATGTTAAGACAACATTTCTTCATGGAGATTTGGATGAAGAAATTTATATGGAGCAGCCAGAAGGATTCGAGGTCAAGGGTAAGGAGAAGTTTGTGTGCAGATTGAAGAAAAGCTTGTATGGCCTCAAGCAAGCTCCTAGGCAATGGTACTTAAAATTTGATAGGTTTATGACTGAGCATGGCTACAATAGGTGTCAATCTGACCATTGTGTGTATTTCAAGAGATTTGATAATGGTAGATATATTATTCTATTGTTGTATGTAGATGATATGTTGGTTGCAAGATCACACATGCAGGATATCTCTAAGCTTAAGGTGAAATTAGCTCAAACGTTTGCTATGAAGGATTTGGGAGCAACAAAGAAAATCCTTGGCATGAACATTAAGAGAGACAGGAAAAATCACAGGTTGATATTGTCTCAAGAAGAATATGTGGACAAGGTGTTGAAACAGTTCAATATGCAGGATGCTAAACCGGTAAGCACACCTTTGGTTGGACATTTTAAGTTGAGTAAAGAACAATGTCCTAATTCATATGATGAGGTAGAGTACATGAGTAAGGTTCCATATTCTTCCACAATAGGGAGTTTGATGTATGCAATGGTGTGTACCAGACCAGATATTGCCCAAGCAGTGGGAGTGGTAAGTAAGTATATGGCCAATCCAGGTAAGGAACATTGGAAAGCAGTTCAGTGGATCCTTAGATATCTGAGAGGAACTAGCAGTAGGCACTTGTGCTATGGAGGTTCAGATACTTCTCTACATGGTTATGTAGATTCAGATATGGCAGGTGATTTGGATGGCAGGAGGAGCACTACAAGTTATGTTTTCACTGTAGGTGGAACAGCAGTTAGCTGGATATATAAGTTGCATAAGGTTTTTGCCTTGTCAACTACAGAATTAGAGTATATTGCAGCCACAGAGGCTAGCAAAGAGATGATATGGATGACACGGTTCATGAATGAGCTTGGTAGGGAGAATGAGAGTTGCAAATTGTATAGTGACAGTCAGAGTGCAATCCATTTGGCTAAAAATTCAGCCTTTCATTCAAGAACAAAGCACATATAGCTAAGGTACCATTTCATACAACAGGTATTGGAAGATGGTGAGTTGAAGCTGGAGAAGATCCATATAGATAGGAATCCTACTGATATGTTAACCAAGCCAGTTACAAAAGAGAAGTTGAATCTTCATTCAACTTCTGTTGGTCTTCATGATTGAGTTGAAGATGGAGGAGCTAGAAGATGGTACTGGTGCAACTGTTTATCTCCAAGTGGGAGATTGTTAGGGTGTGGAGCTAAAAGCTTCACCAAGGAGCACACTTTGATAGTTTCAGGTCTACACAGACACTAACATCGGTTAGGAGCAACTGACGTTGGCAAGGTGCAGTTGCAGAGGCACCGACGTTGGTAGTGGGTCAGCCGACAGCGGTCACTGGCAAGCAGCAGGAACCGGTGTCGGTTACCTGTGCGTCCAGAAAGCTATTTTCGAGGATAGAAGTGAGTGTTTGCATGATGAGTTTAGGTTGTAGTCTTAAGCTTGCATCTCTATTATTAGTAATATTATTTTTAGAGCCCTTGTTCAAGAGGGTTAACTGTTTGTTGCAAGTGCATGCTCAAGTTTCCTAATTCTATATGTAGAATTAGATCTTCTTAGCTTTGTGTGAATTTTTGTAAAATTGGTATGTTGAAGAATAGTACAGAATTGAATCAATCTAGGCTTGTTGGAGTTGATTTTTCTTGAGAGAGAGAGCTCTTGAGGAATAGAGATCTAGTGAGAGATCTATACATCTAGGAGAGGTGTGGAAGAAAGAAGTTTCTTCAATTGTATTCCTTTTGTAAAGAGTTTGTTAATACAAGTTTTCAGGGTGGTTTCTTGTATCTCTTGTTCTTGTTGTTTATCATTCTAGTTACTCGTTTATTTGATTTAATTCTGCATTTATTACTTTCATAAGTGTAATCTATTGTTGGTTGATCCCCAACAGTGGGCCTCTGCTTTTGCCTAATAGACTTGGCATCAACCTCTAACTATATTGTGTGCTAGACAAAATTAGGATAAAATCCCTTTAGGTCACTATATTTAAAAGAAAATATTTCTACATATTCCTTATGGATCTCTATGAAAGCATGCCTTTCAGCTTTAGTGCTTACCTTTCCAATATTGAGAAGCTTGTCTTCAAAGATAATAACTCTCATATTTCTCCTTGTTAGTTGACATCACTTATTTATCCTTTCTCATAAGGTACCCATCATGAAAAATGCCTTCTAGGGTGAATAGCCTTTTAGAAAGCTTATTAGAACTTAATAGCACAATCTGATCCCCATATTAGTGCCACAATGTTTTTTAATTGAGAGAGGAGAATTCTCCTTTTTACTACAAGAAATATGCAATCTATTTATCATTTTTGAAGACCTACTAGTGAGCTTCATTATCTAACATTGATGATCTTATTACCACTTTGTTGTATGGTTGAAAATTGGTTCTTTTTAGTTCATAAGGGATTTCAAAATGAGCCCCTACAACTAATAACCTACCAACATGTTGGTTTTATCCTCTTAGCACTGATTAGATGTTGAAATCCTCAACTTATTCAATGAGGTCGCATACTTTGTGTTTTTAGGATCTCATTAAAAGGTTCTTAATGGCATTATGACCTCTACCTTGGTGAACAACCAATTTGATGTCTCCATAGACTTAAAACTACTTGATCTTTCTCTTATTGGCCCATTGAAGGCCATAGATGAGACCCTCATATTATACTACATTGCAAGAGTAGATAAATTAGAACCTATACAAAGATAAATACTAATCATTTGAAGGGGAAATCATCATGACACCTACAGCCACCTTGTGTTTTCTCTTTGAGCCATAAAAAAACAACCTTTATATACCACTATAATCTTATTGAGGCCTTATGAGGGATGCCATATGTTGGTATTCTTCATGAAAACATAAAACACACAAGTCTCTTTCTTCAACACCTTCTAAAGGGTCCACCAATTGGTTATCATTCCATAACTCATCCAAGAACATGTTTGGTACCTCTTCTGGATGAGTGTTCAAATCCTACCCCATTACATATTCATCATCATCAATGATGGTGCAATTGATGTTGACATTATCTAGCCCATAGGGTTCTATATGGAATTATGCAATGGAGTTAGCCTTTATTAACACCTTGGTCCCATACCTTGTCCTAAAGGCCATATAAGACTAGTCTACTACTAGGTATCCCCCTATCTTTGCTATTAATTATCTAGATAAGCACAATGTAAAGCAAGGAGACATGTCCAAGACCAATACATCTTGGGCCACCAAGACACTAAGACAAGCCTTCAAGGTCATATTGAGGTCCCTAATTATGACAGGTCAATTAGGAGAATAAACATCAAGTTATAACACTCTTTCAGACTATGGCTCATATTTTATACCAAGCTGGTCAGCTATGGACTTTAGCATCATTGAGGTACTAGCCCCATTATCAATAAAACAATTATGAACTAAAGAGTTGCTAATGATTATCAAAATATAAAAATGGAGGAGGCTTGACTACTTTACTTGATTTCCCTTCCTCTATCCCTTTGGTTGCATTGGTGAGAACTTCATTCACCTTACTTGATAGCTTGTTTGTAACAATTATAACATTAATCTTAGATAAGCCTTCTTGAAGATTGCCCACTTGACCAGGCATAGAAATCATATCCCACATGGTTACACTCACATTTGAATTCTTCATTTTTTCAATAGTTTTGATGGGTGAACCACTAACCTTTGCTTGTGCTTTAGAAGCCACCACTATTGTTTGTTAAAATTGTGAGCCCTGGGGAACAAAAGGATTTCTTTGGATTTGATATTTTGGGGGTACTAGAACCTTTAGAGTGAAAACAAGTTCCCTAGATCATTTAAATGAAGGAATAATAGAGGGAATCTCTTTGACTACTTCTTAGTTACCATACATATTATATCTTTTAAATCTTGTTTTTGTTGCCACTAGACTATAAGCTTGGGTTGAACTATCCTATTGGCTAGCTATGTATCACTATCCTTGTTCATAATTCATCATTATAGCATCTAACTAATTTGGTCCCTAGTTAGACCCTTGACCTTATTGAGGCTCTTCCAATATGGTCATCATAGGCACCTTTACTTTTAGGGCCATAAGAGCTTGGTTGTACCCAAAGTTAGTAGTTTTTTACCATTGACTATTGAAGGATTCATTAAGGTTAATATTTGGGACAATATATTAACCAAAGGACTAGTTCCAAGGACTGGTACCCTCTACTTCTTGAGCCACATTATTTTAAATTAGGACCAAGGATTTGGAAGTATTAGGAATATTAGGGTTGAATTTACTTTGCCTATTGTAGCCATGATGCCCTTGTCCTTGGTTATGACCTTGAACTTGGTAGTTTCCCTTATATGGGGGTCTATTTGATTGAGAATCCTATTTTTGAGGTTGATATGAATCTTGATAAGGCTTATTGAAGACCTATTTCCTTTTGAAATTTACTCACTCATTAACCTTACTTGATGGCTTATCTACAACATTTTTAATATTAATCTTGGACAAACCTTCTTGAAGAATGTCCACCTGACCAGGCATAGAGAACGTATCCCACATGGGTACACTCACATTTTACTTCTTCATTTGTTCAAAAATGTTGATGGGTAAACCATCAACCTTTTCTTGTTCTTTGGGATCCACCATTATTGTTTGTTAAACTTGGGAGCGCTGGGGAAAAAAAAGATTCCTTTGGATTTGATATTTTGGAGGTACTAAAAACTTTGGAGTGACAATAGGTTCCATAGATATTATAAATGAAGGATTAATTTTTGGAAGCTCTTTTATTGATTCCTATTTACCATACATATACATTATTTTAAATCTTGTATTTTCTACCATTAGACTATATGCCTAGTTAAAACTATCCTATTATATAGTTACATAGCACTCTCCTTGTTCATAGTTCATCATTGTAGCATCTAGTTGATTTGGTACCTGGTTAAACCCTTGACCTTATTGAGGTTTTTCTAGTATGGTCATCATAGGCACTTCTATGTTTTGGGCCATGAGTGATTGGTTGTACCCAAAGTTAGCAAATTGCTTCCATTAAACATTGAAGGCTTGGTTAAGGTCAATATTTGGGATATTATGTTGACCAAAGGACTAGTTCCAAGGAATGGTACCCTCTACTTCTTAAGACACATTATTTGAACTGATACCAAGGAGTTGGACGTATTATCAATAATAAGGTTGAATTTACTCTGCCTACTGTAGCCATGATACCCTTGTCTTTGGTTCTGACCTTGACCCTAGTAATTTCCCTTATATGGAGGTCTATTTGATTGAAAAGCCTATTTTTGAGGCTGATATGAACCTTGATAAGGCATGTTGAAGGCATATTTCCTTTTGAAATTTACTCACTCATTCCCCAAAGATTGAAAAATGCTTTTGAGCTCTTGAAAGCTCTTTTTATTCTAGTGAATCACTAGATCCACTAGTATAAGCTTTCTCTTGCTTTGGTGCATGGATTGTATAATTTGATGGTGTAGGGATAATGACATCCAATATAGTAATAAAAATGGGTTATGGTCTGATCTTAAAAAATAAAGGCATGGATGGTCTGGGTGTAAGTTTGCCAACTTGAACCAAATTATTTTTTGCCTTAATGGCCACCTTATATGCACCTAGAAGTGTATTTCCTCCCATAGATTGGATCATCACCACTATGTCACTATTTAAAGCCATTAAATAATATAGGAAATTGAAGTTATGGGTTGGCCTAACTATGAATGGGATTATGTCCTAGGTTTTTTAAAATATTATGTTAAAGTCTTGCATGACTTCATGAGGAGCTCTTTTAATTTTAGTTAGTAATTCTACAAGTGACAAATGGTCACCTTTGTCCTCAAATATTTTATACAATTCTTCCCCTAAATGGTCCCATGTCTGAATGGAATTTGTATTAAGGCCTCTATACCAATTTAGGGATTTTCTTTTGAAAGAGATAGTTAGAAGCCTAATAGCTATATTCTCCTCAGTGACATTATGTATATTTCAAAATTTTGTTATGTCCATGAGGTGTTCAAAGGTGTTATAGCTTGGTATTCGATGTAATAGGAACACTTTTAAGGGTTGAAATTGGGATAAGATCATATCAAGTGAGGGCTAGAGGGATTTGGACATTAAATGCCATAAAATCTATTAGGACTACCATGGATATGTGAGGGGGTAATAAGGGTCCTCTTGTAGGGATAGGCCTTGGAGATGACCTAGGAGTAAAATCTCCTTGATATGGATGAGTATTTGTAAACCTTAGTCTTTTTACTAAATTTAAAGGTAGTTCAACAAAGTCAGAAGCAATACCTCTTGAAGCTGACCTTGTTCTCACCTTTGGCATGAGATGGAGATACTATTCTACACTAAAGAGTTGATTCTTTCTTTTAGAGTTTTTAGATACCATTGTTTGAATCTTAACCACTATAAATTTGATCACATAAGCATCAAATTTAATAAATATTATTTGAAATAAATGTGTCCCACTAGGCATGCCAAAAACTATTATAGGCTCAATTCATACCCTTGGAGAGGGTTCTTCAAGCTCTCTTAAAATTAGATATAATATTGGGACAACCTAGGCTATTGGTCACCTATGTTATGGCTAAATCTTTGGAGTATGTTGTCTTCCTCTTTGATGCTCACTTAAAACTAAAGCTAAGCATAATACTTCATGGGGTAAGGGTTAGAAAGAGAGTAAGGGTTCCTAATAAATTTAACAAGGTTATGCACCAAAGTTTAAATATACACTCACATAAGTTTGAACCCAAACTAGATTAATAAAAGATAATTATGACTTAATCTCACCAATTGCATAAACATTTCATGGAAGAGATCCCAAACAAAACATAAATATGGACCTACAATTTAGCTTGAGAACATCTTCAAAGAGGCAATAAAAAGGATAGAAAATTAGGATGAATATCCTTCACAAATTGACCATACACAAGCATACTAAACACTAATTCATGATAAGAGATAGGAAAATAGTTGATCTTATTGCTTCAAAAGGTATCTCTTATAATATTTTGACAAAGTTTAACCTTATCAAATGAGAACACTTTTGAAAGAGTCTCGATGAGTATCCTTGTCCCAAAAATAAAATGCTAAAAGTTCCAAAAGCTGACAACCTCTATAATGGGAATGAGACCAAGATATATAGAAGAAGAGAGGTATCCCGAAAGAAAGGGCAAGCACACTATCAAAAAAATAAAACCTATCCTCAGTCACTAAATGAACTTGAGCTACCACCTTTTTCTCCTTAACCAATGGAAACACTTCCACCATTTTGATCAATCTAAACACTATATATGGTTTGTTAAGTGTGAAGGTACCTAAAGATTTGAGGATGCATTAAATGCTCCTATCCATAGTTCCCAATACTTGATATTTTCTTTGATCCTTCATAGTAACTCTTGCTTGAACACAAAAATTTATGATCATGGACCTGACTGAAACATGTTTTGGTGCGTTTAGGAAACTAATTATTGAGATTATGGCCATGCTAAAGAATAAAGATATTTTTCATTAGTTTCACCTCTTCTTTATCTTCATGATTGGATCATAGGTCTATCTATAGGTGGAAAACCAATTCAAGACTATTAGTTTTCCTATAGTTTCCATATCAATATAGACCTATCAAAAATATAACACTTTTTTATATTATAAAAGGTCCAAAAGACCCATCCTTTCTCTGTAGGAACTCAAACTCACATATAAATACATGAATTTTCCTAAAAAAGATATACCATTACTGTAATAACAACCTTTATTGATAAAAAATACAAACTAGAGGTCTACATTTTAACCTTAATGGATGTCCATACATGTTTCCTCACATCCCACTACATTACCTAGGCCATTTCATGGCATTTAAACTAGATCCAATGGTGTCAAAAGACCTTGTATAACCCTATGTTTCATGGTAAAAAATATCTCTCCAATATTTGGCAATAATATTAGGATCATCTTTAATTTTATTGGTTGTCCAAATCCAACTCGACTCATTAACAAGTTATCTTAACTCACTCCATAAATTTTAATTTATATGAGGGCCCATAAACCAATGATATCTTACTAGTTAAATGTATCCCTAACACTTGTCACAAGTACATTTTCCCTTGATATTTTCTAACTCTTTTACCATTTCTCTTTGTTAGATCAAATGTATGATGTAATGTGGACTGTCAATTTGCTGAGACGCACTGTTTGAAAACCAATGATTAGTTTGTAATCTTAAAGTTGATGTCTTTACCCCCATGAAATGACAGTCACATGACCATCATCTATGGCTATATTAAATTAAAATTTAATATTAGTAGGGTTATCTTATTTTTTCCTTAAATTTTATGTTGGTGTGAATATCTCATATTGTAGGTCTATTTTCAAAGGCTCATAACTTGAAGAGCAAAAGTCATGGAGGCCTCAAACTTTTAGGGGATGATCCTAAGGTTAATAAGGAAAAAAATATTTTATACACTTATCCCAAGAGATTTATAGGTGAAAATATTTAATTCACAAGCCAACCAATCCATATTTGTTCCATTGTGACATCTTGGCGATGGTCAAGCTTTTTGGCTAAGTATGGGAAACTTAGTGAAAACTAACTATAGAGCCAAATTTGAACATGAATAACTTCATTTTTAATTTATAGTATGACCTTATATTTGGCATGTAAAATTTTGGCACAAAATTTAACAAACCCTTTTAACCATTTTCTTTTACTCTTTCACACATGTGAGACCCTGCCTCAACAAACTGTGTAAGAATTTCTTATGTGGGATAAAAATGACCAATATAAAATAATCACAAAATTTAGATAAATTTAATCTATTATCATATTTAAAACATGTTTCTTATATTTAACTGATGATTACCTCCTTTGTTTTCACTCTTTTCCCTTCACTCTCATTCAGATATCCTCTATGACTAACTTGCTCAATATACATCTTCTAGGCTCATTAGGTCCAATGATCCAGTCATCCACATACATAAAATTTGTTAAATATAGATTAATTATCCTCTTAACCCATTTATGGTCCTCAATTACCTACCTATACTCCTTATATTATCCCTTTTCTTTGCTTAAGTCCACACTTCTTCAACTATCTAAAATAGGCCAATTAGGCATTGCCTTTATACCATACACTTCATCTAACCCATATTGATTTGAAAATATCCTTTAAAAACTTGTATCACACTTAAAATAGGTCCATACATACATTATATGTGATAAAAAAACACTCTATAGGTCTATTATAACCTATAGAGGCTAAAACTAAAATAGGCTTAATAGAGACCTAATGGAATTAGCCCTTCACAACCACACATTAAACTTATGACATATTAGACAAAAATTTTAATTTCAAAATAGATTAAACACATCAAAAATTCCTCAAATATATCATGTTTCACTCCCAAATAGGTCTATAACACCTATAAATCCAACTCACTACTTAAAGCAAGCCATTTTAGTATACTCGCCATTAGGCCTTAAAACACAAAAAAGTCTATCTTTTATAACTTAAGAACACACTAAAGTTAATATCATAAAATATTTAAAAAAATATCATTAATATATCATAATTTACCTTAAAACATCACTAAATCCATTTTACATCATCACATAGTTTTTGAGCATCCAAAACCACCTCTATAATAGGACCACTCGGACTGGTCAAACACAGTCAAAATATAGTCAAGAGAATTTGATCACCAACACATGTATAAGTTAATTTAACGAATTAAAACATATTTATATGAAATAATATACTTATAAACCATCTTAAAACTCATTTTATTCTTCAAATCAAGTCAATAGACTTCAAACTCACATCTTCAAAATGACCACTCAAAATTGCCAATATGCCTGTTAACACAATCATATAGAAGTTAATATTTTTATATTAAAATGATTATTTATTGACATATAATAAAATTTAATAGGTCCTTTATGATATATATATCATAATAAAATACATTTATCACTTTTTCTAACAATAATCATTGGTCTAATAGACCAATTCCTTAAGCCTCTTTTACACAGTGTTAACATAGTTAGACAAGACTTTTTGTCTTACATGTTTCAATCACCTAACCTATAGCTAAAAATTCAAAAAATAATTAAAAATTAAATTACATACCAAATATTAAAAAAATAAATAAAAAAAATTCATTCATTACATCTTGTCATAAGGACTCAAACACATCACTTGCCCTAGCACACATGGAACTATCAATTTATCACAAGAATATAGTCATGGTGAACATGATTTAGACCATATATGGAATAATTTTATTGAAATAAAAATGAATTAATAATATAATTATATACATTAAAATAAAATACAATCACAAATTTATATAGATCTAATATCAAATAAGGAATAAACAAATCAATCTATGAGATATACACCATCACTTTCTTGACTTACACAGACAAGTCACTTTGATAGCATCTTTTTTCCTATGTATGAGCATCACCAAGACTTACCAACCAATTTAAAATTATGCATATTTCTTGAAAAAAGACCCTAAACCATTTGATCCATACCTAGTCACCTTTAACTCATTCTTAAATAGATTCTCACTATGCTAGGTTATTTCTTCACTATTTTCATTATTTGGTAGATTAGTGATAGGTAAAATTGATTGAAATATAAGATATATATATAATATATATATATATATATATATATATATATTCCTCTCAAGAAAAATTATTGGCCTAAGACTTCCATTAACTTTCATGCATTGACTCAGTCAACCCTACCTATAACAATAAAATCTTTAGAAATAATCACTTTTGTACCTTTTGATCACTACCTTATCACACCAATACCACCTAGATATTCCATAGATGATTTATATATAAAATAAAATCATAAAAAAAAAGATTTTTAAATCCATTCTAGGTCATTCTCAACATTTTTTCTCCAATCACGACACTATAAGGATTAGAGAGGGTTTTTACCAATTTACATTCTTATCAAATGTTCACAAATATCTTACCCTTATACCATTTAAAAATTATTGGAAATAGTTATTATAGCCATGTTACATATCTCCAAAAAGTCTCAGGGCATCATGAAAATTCTACACGTGCTATTGAGAATCAAAACTTTCTTCTCACGCTTGGCAACCTCCAATCTACATGCATATGAGACCTTTATTTCTTGTCTTATCCTCCAATCTATGAATTAATAATTGGTCCACATGCTTAAAATATCCTTTTATACCCTACTAAAAGATCACATAGGATTAAACACTTGTTAAACTCAATTTGACCCTTCATTTGGACCTCACTAGGTCTCTATGCATGTTAGATCTTGAACTACTAGCCATACTTGAGTCTTGAAAGCACCTGTAACCTTGTTGTAATTATATAAAATAATCATAAACATGTCAAATAAATTAATTCCATATGATTAATTTTACACCCATATTCACATAGGTCATATGCTTCTTACCTCAATAATCTTTCAAGCTTGTGCCTTTACACTAGGTCTCTTATGCCAATACTAGACCTCAACCCTGAACTCCCTACTATTTTAGATGACTTTGGACCTTATTAAAATGTTTAAAATATGTTACACATCCTATAATCATGATTCTACCACTAATTTTCTCATGCATATCTATATTACTATTGTCATACCTCTAATCTAATCACATAGACCTACAAGGTGCTCTATCTCTTAGATTTATACTATGAAACATACTTGATTAGTTTAATGCCTCAAATACATGTTAAAATTTCCTAAATCATCCTATTATTCTTATTTAAATTCATCTCCTAGAGCTATCATGCTCCTTCTTGCACCAGAAAATACATTCCATGCTCAAATCCTTCTTGTCACTTCTTTTGACATTAATGATAGTGCACAGACACATGACATCAATGATAACTTTTGGAACAATACACTTTATTATTCATCCATTTTAATTTTAAAAATAAACGTACCTAAATTAACATAGTATTGAAACCATTCAAATGTTAAGCTAAAAGGTCACCCTCATTCATTCTCAATAAATACAACTTATTTTGGATAAATCAATTTTTTTATTATAGACTTTGTCTCATAGAAATTCAATAAACTATCCCTTTGATAGTTATAGGTTTTCTCCATTGATACACTCAAAAAATAAAATGTGAAAGACACAATTTGATTGAAATCTTATCTTCATATTGATATTTTATTAATCTTTTAACTTCATACCTACATGTTTCACTCTTAATACAATAACCAATTTATCTATGTCAAAAATAAGATACTCCATCTAAGCTTCCACAAATCAAAATTTTGATCCTTTAATTTTTTAATATCTATCTTTGTGTATCTCATCCCTATCATTTACTTGAAATAATTCTCACAAGTGGAGTTCCCATTCAAATAATATACTATCATAGTGATGTAGGGGTATCTTCAAAGGTATCCAATTTTGAGTTGTCATAGTTATTAGAGGTCATATTTAATGTTTTTTTCATAGCTAGGATGCTTATAAGTCTATAGAATTTAAATAATGGCCTAAAAGGCATTTTCCTACCAAAACTAGAATTCAAATATTTGAATTCTTATTACTGGTTTGTGTGGGATTTTGAGTATAAGAGGAAGAGTTAAGTATTTGGTTACATTATAAAGAGGTAAAGGTTATTTTAATACATTATTAAATCTTGTGGTTAGTCATTGTAACAAGTGTGTTAGGTATTAGGTGTTTTGAGTCTTATCATTGTTCTTAAGAGTGAACTATTGAAAAAGTAGTTATGGACATATATAAGATAGTAAATGTTTTTTTGTAAGGTATATTGGGGTGAATATGAGATATAAATGGAGGTTAAACACCACTGAGCAATAACATTTTCTTGATTTTGATAACAAACTTGTAAACCCTATTTTCTAATCATATGCAATAACAAGGACTGAGTATACATAGTTATGGTGAAATATAGAATAATGAAATGTATTACAAGAATATTGTAAATTTGTTATGATTATTATATGTTTCTAGAAAAATCTATCTAAATAAATTGTTAGATTGTTTACAAAGTCTTTCATGAGGGTTCACGATGTAAACCATGTTTTTATTTGCATTATGTGAGAGAGAGAAAAGACTAAGTAATATTAAAGTGCAAGAAAGGATCTGGAGAGAGATTGTTTGATGTGAAAATATGATTGGTAATTTTTTATCTCTATGTTCTTGAAGTTCTAGTGTTTACTTAATTTGTTTTGAAGTGTATTTCAATAGATAATGTGCTCAGACCCTGTACAATCAGTACCATCATACACAATTAGTCTAAATTTGTGTTCAAGGTGAATAAAGGCATATAAGAGAGGCTTTATGACTTAATAAAGCAGCAATTGGATTATAAAAACATGTTTAAATTAATAATAATGTTTTAAAACCTGAACTAAGCTTGGAAAAGATAAATAATGGCTCTTGGGTTATACAAACATGTGTTTATGCATACATCTACCCTTTAAACTAGTAAAAATGATGAATAGAGGCATCTAAATGGAGTCTCAACATTTGTAAAAGGTAAATAGGTATGTACATATCCAAACTATTCATTATAATTGTATTAATTTTTTTATAACGTTCAA
This sequence comes from Torreya grandis, assembly GCA_037957365.1. Classification (NCBI taxonomy): domain Eukaryota; kingdom Viridiplantae; phylum Streptophyta; class Pinopsida; order Cupressales; family Taxaceae; genus Torreya; species Torreya grandis. The sequence continues at coordinate 2,662,958 of JARHVA010001597.1, read as the reverse complement.
TATTTCTAAATAACCCTTCTCGGGCTTGAGTAGACTGTTCAAACCTTGTTATAGGGTTTTGGAACAAAAATTGGTATATTGAGGGATTTAACCATCCAAACCTTTTGAAACTTGGTAAAAATTTAGGGTCTACATTATATAAATTATTTTGAGCTTTATATTTTGGTTTGGTATAAATCTATACTAATCGAAGTGACTATGTGGTAAAAAAGGAAAATAAATACCTAATCAAGTCTAACAGAGCCTAGTAAGTGCCTTAAAAAGTGGTCTAGGAAAAGAGTAAGGGTATGAAAATTGGTAGAAAGTAGTAAGAAGATATAAGGTTACTATAAAAGTATATGTTTTCTTAATAATCAATTGTACGTGATCATATAATAAGAAGTTCCTTAAAAAGGGCTACTAGGAGATATAGACAAGAACAAGTGGTAATAGAGTTGTGAAGAAGGATTGTGTGAGTGGAATGAGAATTCAATGAGAAGATAAATGAGATAAAATGTGACTATGAAGGATCATGATAACTTTAATGAGTTATAAATTATTGAGTCTTAGCATGGTATTGTGAATTTATGAAGTCAAATAGGAGAAGTGAGCTATTAGGGAGAATGAGGAATTTGAGAGTGATAAGGTGGTGATTATAGAGAGAGTTGACTAAAATAAATATAGAGAGGATCTAGTAAAGATAGAAGGGTGAATGTATCAACAAAGACTTGTAAACCTTTAATAAAGTAGAAGATATTAATAGATATAGAGCACAAACTTTAGAGCTAGGTGCATGAAGGCAAAGGTAAAGATTAAGTTTGTTTATCTTTCTATCTAAATACTACAAGATCATAAGGACCTCTAAATCATTTGTTATCAAAGTGATAACGTTCAGGGGAAAAGGTATATTTTTGTTTTCAAGCATGTTAGTTACATTTTCATGAAGAATATGTTGAGTAGGTATTGAATATTATTCAAGGTGTTGTTGGAAAGGATACTAATACAAGATTATAGTAAATAAGTGAGAGGCATAAAAATGAGAAGTTTGTGGTTAAAGCCCTTAATCTAAGAGGATTGAAGAGAGAGAAAGAAGAGAGCTAGTGAAATCTCACAAGAGGAAATCTCAAGAAGAGAGCTTAAGATAAAAGAGAGAGACCAAGCTAAGGTTAAGAGGACCAGTATGTAGGCTTGTAAAAAAGAAGAGATAGGTCAAGAGATACCTAGAGAGATAATGTGAAGAGTAGAGAGTGAAAATAAGATTAAGGGATTAACACAAGAAGGTTACCATAAGATAATAAATAAATATAAAGTTGAGGAGAAGGAGATTATTGAGTTAAAGTCAGTATTGACAAAGTTGGAGCAAGATTTAGAATAACTTACACCAATTTTTTTAATTGAGATTAGAAAAAGAGTGAGATGGCCTCTAAAAGACACCATGAAGAAGAGGAAAAGATAAGAAGACATTGGTAGAGTAAAAGGACAAATGAAGATGTTGACCAAGCAATCTAAGAAGACCAAGAAGGGGGAAAGCAAGCCTCATGATTTTCAAACTAATGATGGTTTGGTATGTGTGTATGAAGGTTTGATAATTGAGAAAGAGGATGAGTAAGTTGAGCCAATGCATGGGCTCAAGAAACAAGGATACGAAGAATTTGACCAAGTAGTGTTTAAGAGGAACCAAGAGGAAGAAGAGGCTTAAGATATAATCTTGATGATGGAAGAAGAACAAGAAGGTTAGCCATCTAATAATCAAGGTAACATGGATAATGAAGTGATCCTCACTCAAGAGGATGTAAATAAATACAACTAATAAGTAGGGAAGGAACATAAGCAAACATTTGAGGACTATGCAAGTGTGTATGAATCCTTGAAGAGAGAATATGACTTTGATACTCATAAAATATATAAAGAGATGGTTAATTAAGTGACAAAGGAGAATATAGACTTATGGCATGAAACTATGTTATCCAGGATAAGAACATTTATGAAGGAAAAAAGGAGTCAATAACATGAAAGTAATATATATGGTGAAGTTTTAGATATTGAGGTTAAATAACATGTGGCAAATGAAGGAGAAACCATACAAGGAAAAGAGAAAGAATTATTGGTGGCTAATGTAAATAAGAAGAATGAAGAATATAGAGAACATGAAAGCACTTGGTAGTAAGGAAAACACATGAGTAAAGAAAAGAGTTAGAGAATACCTCAAGGGCATGAGAAAGAACATTATTTTACTAATGCTTTATTGATTACAGGTATATCATGGAGGAAAATATCAAAAGGAAAGACTAGGTACAAGTGTGGCTCAAGAGAGTATGTACATGTGAATGAGATATTTGTTACAGTAGAAAATAAGAGACAAGAAGGCATACATTTCTCAATTAGGCCTTGGGATTTAGGAGGACATGAAATTTTGATAAAAATTTAGCACATCAAATCAACATTATTTATAACTTTTAGGGAAATTTTTATTTGCCCCTTGGTAGTATGATGTAGGGGCATCTTCAAAGGTCTCAAATTTTGATTTTTCCTAGTTTTTATAGGTCATATATAATTTTTTTGTCATAGATAAGATGCTTATAAATCTAAAGAATTTAAATTATTTCCTAAAAGGCATTTTCCCACCAAAACTAGAATTCAAATATTTGAATTCTTGTAACTGGTTTGTATGGGATTTTGAGTATAGGAGGAATATTTAAGTATTTGGTTAGGTTATAAATATTTAAATATTATTTCAATACATTATTAATGCTTGTGGTTAGTCATTGTAATAACTGTGTTAGATATTAGTTGCTTTGAGTCGTATCATTGTTCTTAAGAGATTGAACCATTGAAAAATTTATTACGAACATATATAAGATTTTAAATGTTTTTTATGGAAGGTATATTTGGGTGAATATGATATGTAAATTTATTTTAAACCCCACTGGGCAATAATTTTTTCTTTATTTTGATAACAGAGTTGTAAACCCTATTTCT
>JARHVA010001597.1:2597500-2655000 GCA_037957365.1 Torreya grandis | reverse complement strand
CAATGCATCCTTTGTTTTAAAATCCTCAAGAGATTTCTTCCTCAATTTCCATGATAATATGGCTTCCACTATGCCTATAATTTTTAATGTTAATGTAATAATAGTTATTACCATAACTAATTTTTTCCAAAAGTTGTAAAAAGAGTAAATAAAATTAATAAACTTTTCTTCTTCATCCATTTGAGTTTTAATGAAATTACCACATTATTGAAGTCATTCAAATGTTGAGCTATAGAGTACTTGTCAATTACTTTATCACTACATACATTTTGATAAAAAGTTTGTAACTTATACCATATATGTTTATAAGATATATCCATCAATAAATTAAACAATAATAAAACCAAAAAACACATTTTGATTAAAATATTTGCTTTTTATCAATCTTTTCCAAATCCTCTAAACTCATACCCATAAGTTGCACTTCTAATATAAAAAATGACTAATATTTATCCACAATAATATATTCTGTATTGATCCTACAAAACTCAAAAAAATTATTGTATTACTCCCAAGAAAATCAAGTCAAAATTCCCCAAGTCATGCTAATAACAAAGAAGTCGAGTTAGGTTCAATATGTAAAATTTTCCAAGTCTCAATAAAGTTAAAAAGTTGGTTTCTAGGAAATAAAATTTTAAATTTTTTTAGGTCCTATATAAAAAATAAAAAAATATAATCAATCCACTTTTCTACACCGCAAGAACCCAAGTGTACATGAATTTCTGACATCTCAAGCATGTGAGATGCATGGATGCATCCCAACCCACATTTTGTGCTTTCATGCCAATTTCAATATTGTTGTTATTCTTGAATGACATCATGGATCATGACAAACCCCACTTCATGGACACTCCATTTATAAGTACATTAAGGGGAAGGTTAGTAGTGATATGCATCAATATCTCACCAAACAAAATTTAAAAGGACATCAGTAGTGCTCATTTGAATCATAGTTTCCATAAGATCAGTTCCAACATACCTCTTGAGTTTTGACCCTTCTCCATTTTATCCAAAAAATATGAGATTTTTATAAAATATAATCAAAATATTCATATATTAGATTACTCAGCATTGGTGTGATTTTTAACTATTACAACAACCATTTATAATTTTTTATATTATTACAAAGAAGCATAATGCCCTAGCTACCCCAAATTGTTATATATGCCACTATCACATATTAATAAAACTAGAGAGTTAGTATAATTTTACATGACCATTACATCCTACTCTCCAAAACCACACATATTTTCTACCTCTAAATTCATATGTTTACTTTCAAGCTCTTTTTGAATAAACCTTCCAAATATCTAAGTCAATAAAGATGCAATATAAGTACATGGGTTATGAAATTATGTTGGTTCTCATAAGTGACATCCTTAAATATTGGTTATTATTTAATAATACACATGCCCTTAAAATAAGTCAAATTATGTATGAATATATAAGAACTAAGATCTAAAACTACTTACCTCTCTAAAATTGGTCCATCCAAAGAAGTTAGTTTTTCCATTTCAGTGTGGTGTTCAAATCTAGTGTTCTCTTATGCTTAACATTATGATCCTAAAAAAAAGAGAGAATATCATATTGGGGTTTTTTTAATGGCCAAAATTTATATCACTACTATGAACATGACTACATATTCCTATTAAGGAAACACATGCAATAATTATCCTAGAACTTGGATAGTATTTTTGAGACAAAACTCCAAGGAAACATCTCAATACCATCAACTATTGAAATTTAAATTAAAAATAAAAGGTCTCTCAAATATTTTAAATTTTTTCTTCAAGTCTAAGTTCAAAGACCAAATATTAGATTTGATAACTCTTTTCAATAGGGGTATGGGTAACATAACCACTATGGATTTCCACTCATGGATGTTTATGGCCATGGGAATAATTTTATGTGGTAAATAAACACACACACACACACACACACACACACACACACACACACACACACACACACACACACACACACACACACACACACACACACACACACACACACACACACACACATACACACATTTTTTGGTGATATGATCAATGATGTTTCTCATTAAAAATTGACCGATATAGGAATAAATAATATTTTATACATGACATCTTACTCATTGTATTTGTTAGCATTTTAAAGAGTATACATTGGCATTGTTCAATTGGTTGATGTAGATACAACCACCAAGGTTCATAAATTAAAACTAAAATATACAAAAAAACTATTCAATATGGTTAATGACACTTTTATTATGAGATTTATACATGCATTGGATGAAGACTATAGAATGAGGATCTTTATGTAAGCAACTAGTTTAATTTCCTAAGAACGAAGCTACTACATTCAGTTCTAGAAGTTATCCTACATAAAATTTTGAATATTTTAAGTTTGTCTCATGTATTTTACAATGTTATAAAATAAAAAATATATTGTTGATCAAGTTGTGTAGATAGTTGGCTAAAGTTCACAAACATTATTGAAAAAAACACACAACAAACATTTCTTTTAATATCTCCTTGGGACACTACACATGAAATAATGCCACTGATGCCAAAAAAACTGAATCTTAGATTATTTAATTAAAAATTCATATCTAAAAAGGATGATATTATTTTTAAAATAAGGGATTCTTATAGACCAACCTCAGAATTGGCTCCTCTTATGAACACAAACCACATAAGGAGGATTATTAGGTTGATTCCTCATATGAATGTGAGGGGTTGAGACGTGATTTGTGAAGAATGAGTTTGGATCATCTATACTCATTCACTAAGACATGGGTACAAAATTATGTAGTATAACATGGGAGAGAATTTATTGACCCATTTTATGCTAAGAGAGTTATGGATGTACCATTACCAATAATTAATTGGTTTTCTCAAGAATTGAGATATCTATAGATAAGGATAAATATAGTATTATAAAAATACATGATATGTTTCAATACCAAACCTATATAATTCACCATAATAGGTGGATCTAATATATATAAAACTCCATTTCCATCAAAATAGGCCCCTATCTAGCTTCCAAAGCACCTAAAACATGTGGTCATGGTACTATGGCTCAACCATAAGCCATTTTAGGAGGTTATGGGGATGAGGAAGATCTAGAAAATCTAAGTATCAAAGACATACCTATGGATAACGTTTTGTTGTTGTGAGAAATATAAATACTAAAATTTCGGTACTATTGTGATCATTCTCTCCCCTCTAGGATATATCTATGTTGATTGATAATACCACATTGTAATGTCATGCTTCTGCCCAAATCAATTTAATTTATAGTTTATAGTGGTGTGACTATTTTAACACCTCAAGTAGAGGATATTTTCCCCAATAGCTTACCCAAAAATTCAAATTTTGCCACATTATTTATACTTATATAACCTTCACCACCATCTACAAGTGCATAATTGGGGAGTTTTAGCGAAATAAAATTCTAATAGATTCATTCCTTGTTAATAAAAGAAGTCAATTGATTTAAATTTGTCTAATTTTTATGTAATAGCTATCCTATTTGATAATCCTCCACCAAATAATTGAAAACCACATCAATGATAGTCTTTAAACCATCTGAAGCTCAATTTTTGTAAATTATAAACTAAATGCTGATACTAATGAAAAAGAGATGATAATACTAGTCTATACTCTAAAAAAACCGTCATTAGGATTGTCAACCATAGATATTGATATGAAAAATATTTGAGAAACCTATTAACAGATGATTAATATATCATAACAAGATGACCTCACTCGTAATTAGTTAAAGGAACATGTTCGATATTTAGATGGTTATGCCAACTATATTTTGAATCTAGTTGAGGATCTAACTTATCCTTGAGTATAATCTCCAACATAGGTTTTTACATAAAAATAGAAGCAATATAAACCATAAGAAATTAAAAAACTATGGGGAAAATATTGAAGCCTAAGTTGAGTAATTGCTAGTAGAAGGACTGAAGTACAACAAAGAAATGATCAAACTATATGAAAATATCAATTCAAAACAAGTTAAAATGGATCAAAAAATCCAATTCCACAAAAAGTAATCAAAGTTATGATAAAATGTGAAAGGATAAATTGAGTATATGTATACCACTTATGTATTAATGTTTTTCAAAGTTATTATTTTGACAAGAGATAATTATCTCTCTTATGATTGGTTAGAATGCATTATTCATAAAATAAAAAGTTTGAATAGGGCCATAAAAGAGTTGAAGAATCAATATCAGATTGTAATGGAGAGAAATGCTAAAATTTATTCCAATGTGGGAAGATTTTAATGTGACTTTCTCATATAATATGGATCCAGTAAATACCCATGTGAAAAAAATCAAAGAGAATTTGAGAAAAATAATCAAGGAGTTTTTAAAAATAAGTCATGTTCAATGCTTGCTCCATGACTATGCTGAGTGAGACCCATACCTCACTTGAAGATATAAGTTCCCAATCATCATAGATGTTATAAATCCAAAATTTAATTTTTCTAATATTAAACAAATGGCTAACATTTTACAAAAATGTAGTAGTTTCTAATTTAAGTAACTCAATAGTGAAAGCAATGACAAAATTTAGGCTATATAAGGAAACTTGAGACAAGGGGAAGGCCACTAAAAACTAGAGATATGGAATATTCTACCATCTCTACATCCCTCCAAGTCATATCTCCCTTAAGGAAAGGTTTTCTAATATGTCACATTCACATTTCTAATTTTTTCATCTTTCTATTGTGATAAAGTTTTATTTATATTTTTGACAAAAATTAGAATATTAATTTAAAATAGAATAGGAAACACGTGAGAATATAAAATACCAACAATTGAGTATGTAGGGTAAGCCCATTCAATCCTATATCTATAATAGCTATTGTAAATAGGTTGTTTAATGTCCATTTTAATTTTATTGTGAGCAAATTAGAAAGAGACTTTGTTTTCATTCTTAAAATGAGGAATATAAGGAAACTTCCATAAATTTGTGTTTAGTGTTTTCTTTATGTATGTGTTATTTTATTGTATTAATATATATCCCTCAACTCTAAATCAATACGTGTTTTGTTCTCAATCTAGAAAACTAATTTTATATAACTCCTTACTTTCATGCAAGGGATGAAATATACATTTTCTCATTCATGCATGACCCTTTACCTTCATTATTTTTATTTTTATTTTTATTTTTATTTTTATTTTTATTTTTATTTTTATTTTTATTTTTATTTTTATTTTTATTTTTATTTTTATTTTTATTTTTATTTCTATTTCTATTTCTATTTCTATTTCTATTTCTATTTCTATTTCTATTTCTATTTCTATTTCTATTTCTATTTCTATTTCTAATTCTATTTCTATTTCTATTTCTATTTCTATTTCTATTTCTATTTCTATTTCTATTTCTATTTTTGAAATCATTAAAATCCAATAATCCATTCAACCTATAAATATTTTGAATAGGTTTATTTTTAATTTTGTATTGTTTTCAATAAATGGAGCCTTCCCTCTAAATAGATAAGAGAATTTTCGTGTCCTTCAATATTTTGAAATATAATATTTGTCAAAGTATGAAATATTTCACCAATAGACTATTTATGTTTTCAATGTTTATCCTTGTGCTTCCCATCATTCTCCTTTACTAATAAAAACTCACACATTTCAAGTTCTCACTCAAACAATATTTTAAAAAAGGTTAAATAAACCCTAACTCTTCACACAAAGGTAAGACCTAGCTATAATACCAAATGAAGATACAAAAAATAGACATGATAAACTAAAACAAGAGAGTCAATACTAGTAAAATACTTAAGTTCATAAAATAATAAAAATGGAATCCACACAATATCACATATTACACAAGAATTTACCTAAGAAACCCTGTCAGGGAAAAAAAGCATCATATTAACCTCATTTACTATGGTATTAACTTAACTATTTTAAAATAAAATAATTTACTTTCTAATCTTGATTTTCTATTATTATATGTGTGAGTACATATAGGCCCATATATCAAAGTTACAATCTAATAGAGTGTAAATCATGGAAAATATGAAGCACATTTCTAACAATATCCCACTTTTTTAATACATTCCATATGGGGCCATAAATCCTTTCCTTCACTAGACTCTTAATTATATTTTTAAATATGTCCTTCAAAGCCAAACAACTATAAAGATGATTCCCATACATTATATGATATGCACAATAGTATTTTTATCTCCTTAAAGGATGTAATTTACATAGTTTTTATCAGATTATTTCAAAGCATCTCTTAGAATATCACTTGAAATCTTAGTGTCAATTTTTTTTTAAAAATATCACCATTTTTATATGTATTCTATTATAAATTCATATTTTGAAAAGAATTCTTGCTAGGCACAAATTTACTAGATGAAGATATGAATGCATGAATAACACTAGCATATTCTAGATTCTTTGTATATGTGATTAGACTTTATAATGATGTGATCCTTAAAATTATATAATAATTTATATTTTATAATTATTGTATTTACTTTGTCATAGTATTTATTTGATTCTTAATGGATTCAAAAGCATAGAATCTAGGTCATTTTGATTAGATATGCATGAAAACAACAACAAGATAAGTTATGTGAGGTGGATTAGGACGAGGAAGGAAATTTAGGTTACCTTACATATTCATATGGTGATAGAATGAAACTAGTTAGAGGGAAAGTATATATCACAACCTTAAGGAAGGATGGTATAAGTTGACATATAAGGTGTATTATGATTAATTGCAACATAAATTTTATTGTACATTGATGTTCTCAAATTTATTGCATTATTATGAAAGATATTGAATATGTCAAGCCAACACCATGCAATTTGAATAATTATTTCTTGAATTAAAAATAAGATGGGAAATTTCAATATGAAATTGGCTTTTGATAAAAATTAATAAATAAATTAAACCCATAAATAAATTTTAAGATAGGTACAATATTCGTCCCCTAGGAAAAATTTATTAAAAATAGTATTTTATAAAATCCAAAAATTCCATACAGTATTTTAGCAAACAATAATAGGTTTTTGATTTTATCAACATAACTAAAAAAAACTTCTAATAATTTTAAACATACATCTATCATGGACTATATCTGAGCTAGATAAGGAAAGACAAACCACAAGCCTAGAGAATAAAAAACCTTAATATAAAAATTAGGGTATAACCCCAAGACAGAGAAGAAAAATTATAATTTTCACAAAGGACAAGGGGAATTTATAAATTATATCTAAAAATCTAAGAATATAAAAAAAATTAATTTTATAAAAAAAGGTTAAAACCCTAAGGGAAGCCTAGGTTTGAAAATGCTTAAATAAAAACATGGGGTCACCGATATATTTTATCAAAATTAGGATTATAGGAATACTCTAATATAATATAGACAAACTTATATTCAAAATTAGAATGTATAAAATTATTATAAATTAAGCATTTATGTTTTCAAACTTACTATTTATGGAAATATGTTAAAAGGGGAAATAAACAAAGCCAAAAACTTAGCTAGCACTCGAATCAATATGACTATAATATATATTGTGTGACATAATTTGTGACTATATTATTTTTTTTGGAAATGATGAAAGACATTTACTTAGATATAATACAAGGTTGCACTATTTGTACTAGGACATGTCGAGTTGTTGTCTATAGGATGTACAAAAATTAATAAAGTTTTTCCTTTATGTGATAGATCTATCAAATGCACTATCATCTATTGGTACTTAATATATATTTTATGTTTATCAATCCATGAAATAAGTTATTGTGCAACCTCTTAATAATTTGGAACTCTAGGTCAATACACAATGAATAAAAAATGTACTAGTTGAATAAAAAGGGGTTAGTGGCTGAACTTTTTCTGAATCTCATTACCCCCTACATTAGGTGTTTTTCACATACCAATACTATGAAGAGGGATAATATTACATGAATTTATACCATGTTATAGTGATTTGTGTGAAATATTGGGGAAATGGTATAAGATGGTGCAATCCAAGTGTAATTAAGTGCTTCAATAATTATTTGTGACCTTTGATATGTATTCAAACTTAGTTCATGGATACTTGGGTTGTGTGGGCTTAAAATTGGGAAGAATAGGTGTTTTCATCTCAATGTGAATTTTGAATAATTTTTGTGTTTAAAATATGGAACAAATGAAAGGAAAATATGCTTATATAGTGGTATTTTTTTAAATTCCTTGAATGTGTCTTGTGAAACATGCATGATGATACATTAAGTGAATTTTAATTTTATAGGTTGGCTAGTTTTTTGAGATAAAATATGGATTCAAACACTATTGGTGAGAATGATAGTCCTTAAAAATTAATGTTTTTTGAAGAGACAAGATAGATAAAACAAAAATGTGAATCAATTTGATAGTGAGTTTAGGTTTTTTGGAATATGAAATATGAATATTTTATATTAGATGTAATATCCCCTTCTAAACAGGAAATATAGCAACACAAAAAATCTGAACCAAGATATAATCGTTGTTGAATAAATTCAGAAAGATCACAATAATATAGTCTCTTAATAACAAATTACAGATTGTATCACTAGCCCTTCTAAATTATTACAATTGCAGTCCTCTAATATGCATATAAATATGAAATACAGTCTTGAAAACCCTGGCTTTGCAAATCTGGAAGTGCAAATTGAGTTCTGGAAAGTCTCGGCCCTTATGTCTCAACACACAGTCGCCGTCGTCGGTCGATATCTCGCCGACGTCGGTCTCTGCCGGTCGGATTTCTGCCGACGTCGGTCTTCAGTCGACCGATGTCGGTCACTGAAACCCTCTGTCTGCCGAGGTCGGTTCCTACACTGATCTGTACGAACCCGTACGGATTCTGTACGGCCGCAAGTTAAGCACAACTTCCCTGTTTTCAACCCCTGATCTGAAGATATATGTCTCTAGCACAGTAGATCTCTAGCTGTATAATTTATTAAATCAAAACATAAAGCAATAAATACCTGGAATATCTGTGATAACTTCTGTGTGAAGTTATCTCTCAAACCTGAAATTCTGTAATAACTTCTGGATGAAGCTATCTCTCACTTTGGCAATAGATCAGCTGATATTCCACAGCCTCTTAATTGCACACACTGAAGAGGGAACGTTCTCCAATGCAAATGGAATCCTTGAACCCTAGGCTCAGTCTTCACAGAAGAAATTCTCAAAATCAATATCAATATTCAATAGCATAATCAACAATGGCCTCCATGAGAAACCCTTATACCCTCAAAAGATATGCTTGCCCTAATTAGGGTTTCTTAAATTAGAATTAGGGTTTCTAATTAAAATTAGGCTAAATAATTAATATTTGATTAAATCAATCAAATATTAATATCTCCCTCAATACATGTCGGATCCACGAACCGATCGAAGCTAGTGAATCAGGGAGTGATTCCGCACATAACCATACCACAATAAAGGTGCTCTGCTGCATATCAAATATCCCTAAAAAGTAGGAGCTCAGGCCAAATGTGTCTGAAATACCCTGAATGAAAATCAAATGTAGAAATCTTGTGAATCAAAGTCGAGCCAAGCTCCATTATGACCCTCTATCCATCTTATTAGCCTACGAAGGTTGCATAATAGACTAACCATGAACTCAGAACATGTCAATTGAAAAGGGGACATGACAATCCGCCCCTCCTGAAATTGCTTGCCCTCAAGCAATCACTGAATGACAAATCAATCAACCCACATGGATCCCAAATGTAGTTAGGATCTCCACCACTGTCAATTAACACGAACCCCATGCCATGTCCATCCCAACTCTCATGTAATGGCGTCACATCATCTCTTATACTAAGATAAGCACTCCAACATCCAATCCATAAATGACAATCAGCAAGCAAACTCCGTACCTGAATAATATCTAAAACTGGATTGTGAAGGCTAGACATAGTCATATCATCATCAACCTGTGACCCGACTGTAACAGAAAGTTGAGTCCTCACCACATGTGACAACTCCTGAACTGAACTCACCTCAAAACCAAGCTCGTCCTCGTACCTCTCCTGTACTGGTGCCAATGTGCTCTTGTCATCACCCTCTATCATGTTATGTGGTATAGGTACCTCCATCCGATGAAAAAACATATATCTGAAGCTGCTGCCCCGTATTGCCTTAAGAATATGTGTCATCCCATCAACATTAAAGAGAACCTCCATGTCCTTGAGACGAAGAGTAACTTCCTCAAATGAATGAAGCCACTTCATACCCAAGACTAAGTCTATATCCCCCATGTTTACCACATAATAATCAGCGTTGAACTCATAGTTGTTCAAGCGCAATGGGAGGTCTCTAATCATACGCTCACACTTAAGAGTGTGACCATCGGCTACCTTAACTCTGATGCCCTCAAAACCTTCTGTAGTGAGTCCACGCTTCTCCACAAATCTAGCATCTATGAAATTGTGAGTGGCTCCTGTATCAAGAAGGGTGATAACCTTCCGCCCTGCCAAAACTCCACGGAGTCTGAATGACTCATCTGACTGTATGCTGGATATGCGGGCCTCCTATAGGTGAAGCTCTAACTCTACCTCTACATTAGGCCCTGAAGCCTCTGCCTCTGCCCCCTCAGCACTGTTATGCTGTTCGGAATCCTCAAAATCTGACTCCTCATAATATATCCACATCATACGATTCGCCTTGCCCTTAGGCCTCAAAGGACAATCGTGATGGATATCATATGGTCCTTTGCAGTAGAAGCAAAGCTTCTTCCTGCGTAGGTCATTAAGCGCCTCACGATCCAAAGGTGGTGCTGCTGGATTGGCCTTTGAATCATTTTTAACTCCGGATTTATCTATGTTAAAATCCGGTCTCTCCGTATCCCCGTGGGAGTGCCTATGGTCTCTAGAAGAAGAAGTGCCTTTGGTGTTAAATTTATTGGATGGGGCTGCCATCTCCATATCACGAGCCTTCCTCATAGCTACCTGTAATGAAGGAGGATTAAAGGCTTTGATCCAACCCCTCAATGGCTCTGTCAATCCCTCTATGAAGAGAACTACCAATCTACGCTCTGAAATATTGGGTACCATGACTGCTAATCTCTGAAACTCACCAATGAAGGACTCCAAGCTACCTGTTTGTCTCAACTGTGCTAGATCTCAGAAGTAAACCTCGGGATCTCTCCTATCAAACCGCTCAACCAATCTATCCACAAAGTCCTGGTACTCTGTCACTTGATTATGCTGAAGTGTTACCATACCATGGTACCACCAATCATGTGCTACTCCATCTAAGTGCAAAGTGGCGTATTTGATGGCATCTATCTCTGACATTGGTCTCAACGCCAAAAAGGTGTCAAGCTTATGAACCCAAGCTTGAGCTGTCATCTTACCGCTGCCGTCAAAATTAGTCAAAGAAAGCTTACCAGTAGCCTTCTGTAGCTCACTGAATTGGACTCTAGGTCTCCTGTCCTGTCTAGCCAATCTATAGTGCTCTCTCCTCAAATTGACAAAATGATCAAAGGTTGTTCTCTCCTGGATATGAGGAGGTAATAAGTCCCACTCATCGTTTGCAGCCATGTAAACATCTGCAAATGGAGAATTCCCTGCCTCCTCATCTGCTGGTACCTCTGGTTCTTCTTGAATAAATGAAGGGCGTGTAGGTCTATCCGCTGTCCTGGAGTGAGTCTGTTGTGGTCTCTGATTAACCGTAGCACTCCTATCATCTCTTTGGTCCCTGTTCTGTCCATCAGGTGCATTCATTCTCTCTATCATGGTCATAAGTCCCTGTAGTGTCTGAGCCATCTGCTGTTGGCTTATCATCATAGCACGCTGAAACTCTCTGGTGGCCTGATCAACATCATACCTGTGGCCCTTGGGTGGGCTGCCCTCACGTCTGTCACTCATGATGATCGGTCTCTGATCTAACAACTGGATACCTTCAAGCAAGGCTCGGCTGCGTGTGTTATACCTGTGTGGTCCCAACTCTTGTGGCTGCATAAGATCTATAGACCCTCAGGCTGGCAGGATTTAGCTCTGATACCACTGTAATATCCCCTTCTAAACAGGAAATATAGCAACACAAAAAATCTGAACCAAGATATAATCGTTGTTGAATAAATTCAAAAAGATCACAATAATATAGTCTCTTAATAACAAATTACAGATTGTATCACTAGCCCTTCTAAATTATTACAATTGCAGTCCTCTAATATGCATATAAATATGAAATACAGTCTTGAAAACCCTGGCTTTGCAAATCTGGAAGTGCAAATTGAGTTCTGGAAAGTCTCGGCCCTTATGTGTCAACACACAGTCGCCGTCGTTGGTCGATATCTCGCCGACGTCGGTCTCTGCCGGTCGGATTTCTGCCGACGTCGGTCTTCAGTCGACCGATATCGGTCACTGAAACCCTCTGTCTGCCGAGGTCGGTTCCTACACTGATCTGTACGAACCCGTACGGATTCTGTACGGCTGCAAGTTAAGCACAACTTCCCTGTTTTCAACCCCTGATCTGAAGATATATGTCTCTAGCACAGTAGATCTCTAGCTGTATAATTTATTAAATCAAAACATAAAGCAATAAATACCTAGAATATCTGTGATAACTTCTGTGTGAAGTTATCTCTCAAACCTGAAATTCTGTAATAACTTCTGGATGAAGCTATCTCTCACTTTGGCAATAGATCAGCTGATATTCCACAGCCTCTTAATTGCACACACTGAAGAGGGAATGTTCTCCAATGCAAATGGAATCCTTGAACCCTAGGCTCAGTCTTCACAGAAGAAATTCTCAAAATCAATATCAATATTCAATAGCATAATCAACAATGGCCTCCATGAGAAACCCTTATACCCTCAAAAGATATGCTTGCCCTAATTAGGGTTTCTTAAATTAGAATTAGGGTTTCTAATTAAAATTAGGCTAAATAATTAATATTTGATTAAATCAATCAAATATTAATATCTCCCTCAATACATGTCGGATCCACGAACCGATCGAAGCTAGTGAATCAGGGAGTGATTCTGCACATAACCATACCACAATAAAGGTGCTCCGCTACATATCAAATATCCCTAAAAAGTAGGAGCTCAGGCCAAATGTGTCTGAAATACCTTGAATGAAAATCAAATGTAGAAATCTTGTGAATCAAAGTCGAGCCAAGCTCCATTATGACCCTCTATCCATCTTATTAGCCTACGAAGGTCGCATAATAGACTAACCATGAACTCAGAACATGTCAATTGAAAAGGGGACATGACATTAGAATTTCTCAAGTACGGGTTATTTGCATAATAGTAGAATAATATTGGCTTAGATCTATGCACTTGATTATTAGAGAAGTGTGTCTAACATGATGGTCACAATTGCATTATTTTATTATTAAATGTTAATTTATGTGTCTACAATAATGACCTTTTGCTATCTTAAAAAATATATTTATATATGATTTCAACCCCTGATGATGTACATAACTAAAATAATATCCCTCCTTCATAGTTGAATCCTAAGTGTACTTACGATGGCCTAAAAACCTAAAAAAACATTGAAACTATAATGGATTAAACTGACCCAAATCACATGTGTTTCATGATTGACCACTACCTGCATATCTAATAATCTTAAGATCAAAATGAATCCACATAGTTCTCCCACCTATTGTGATTTTATAATTGTGTTTATTCATTATATAAATGTAACTAATGATTTTGGCATTGATTTTTTACAATTCATACTTTGAATCGGCTTTAGTGTGCTTCATACTAGGATTTTGACTACTCCTAATGATTGATTCACAAATTGGAAAACATTGTGTAGATGTTCTCAATGTATTATATTGTATAGATTGTAATAGATGAGTGCCAAGTCCCCTATTAAGTTAGTATTTGTGTGTGTGTGTGTGTGTGTGTGTGTGTGTGTGTGTGTGTGTGTGTGTGTGTGTGTGTGTGTGTGTGTGTGTGTGTGTGTGTGTGTGTGTGTGTGTGTGTGTGTGTGTGTGTGACTCTAATCAGGTAATTTATCACACCACCAACACTCTAGTTAGATGGGTCAACACTAAAGAAAGGTATGATTTATAAAGAAGTCATTATTCATAGAGGGTCTATATCTATTGGCGATACTAAACCAATTTGAAATTATTGAGCCATGCACATGAGTATAAAACTAGGAATATGTGAATATTTTATGGAGGATACCATGTTTGTTTGTGTAGGTATGTAACAACATAACTAGAGGATCAAGCTCATAAGGTATCATGTAGGGGGTGTGAGATAACGATGGGTTAGGAACATATTTGTGTGCACAATTAATGCATGTTAAATTTTCTTAATCTTTTCATTTTTAATTACTAAATACAATATTTTATTATCTACACATATATGGATAAATAAGTCTCATGCATTTCCAACCACGTGGATGTCCTTTTTATACAAGACCATGGTAAACATATTTGAAAACATATATATTAGAAAAATAACACATCAAGTTGGTGCACTACCATAGGAAGGATAGTCATGAAATCCATGCTTATGGATTCTCGTGGCTTGGATGTAACTAAAAGATATGTGTAATCCTAATTTCATGTTCCTAGGTTTTGGAATGCAACAAGGAATACAAGAATTGATGTAGCACTCCATGTTTATGTGCATAGGTGGACATAATAATATAATTTAAATGTCTCTAGGTAATTTTTAATGTAAAATTTATATGGATTTTTGCATAGTATTTCTCCTAAAACAATGCTCTCGTGAGGTGTTCCATCAAGTACACAAAAATAATGAAGATTGTAATTAAGTTTAACATGTATGTAAAAATCTTGAGCATGTTTAGAAACTAAAATTTTATTGATGGATATTATGAAATAATTTTGAGATAAGTGGAGTGCAAAAAAATATTTGAATTTATGGCCATGGGTATTTATGACTGTAATTAGTGCATGAATCCATAATTTGATAAGGTAATGTTCAATATAAATATCTTTAACCTCATTGTGTTTGATCATGAGATGGAACTACTAAAAGTAAGTCATCCTTTTGATGTGGTGAAAATTATCAATTTTTATATAATTCTATAATAACTGAATGGGTTCATGATAAGAATGAATAATTATATTCTTACCTAAAACTAAGTGTCTTTATTGCTTATTGATTTCATAATAACATACAATTGTTTCTCATAGGTGGAGTACCAATGAACCATATAACTAATTTTTTTTTAGTGTTATATAATAATATATACATGATGCATGAGTAATTCACCAAGAGCATAATTTGATGCATCAATCTAAAGTTTTAAGTAATATATAATGTCAAGCATTGCAAAAACAAGATTTATACAAAGGCATTGCTTGATTGTCTCAAAAGTGGTTTTTTGTACATTTTTCTAGATGAAGATAATTTTCAAAACATGATATAACTAAGAATCTATGTGATTTACAAGAACATGATAAAAAAATCCAATGATATAAGTTGGAATGTCTAGAAAAATCCTAATTTTATGATATTTCATGAGTAGGAAAATCTTGGATTACCTTGACCTTATCTAGATCTACATGTATATTATTGTGATTGATTATGTATACCAAGTAATAGATGAGTTTGATAACCAATTAATTTTTTTCTAATATTACTTGAAATTATTTTCACACAGTGTGTAAAAGATATGAATGTAATTCCCTAGGTGATCTTCTCAAGTATTTATAAATAAATAATGTAATATAAATATAAAATGGTGAATGGATTGAGAAAGTAACAAATTATATCATCTAACAGGTGCATGAATGTGGTTAAGAATCATTAAAACTAGATGGATATGGACCATACATTTAAATAATCCTTCTTTTACATTTAAGTCTATCTGCCACACATATTGAAGGTAAATTGGAACTTGGTGTTAACTTAACTTCAGTTTGCTTTTGGTGAAATTATGAGTAACTTGGAGCTTGTCTAAACAAATTTAAATGCATAGAATGTGACAACAATTATTCATCACGATTTTATTGTGTGCATGATATTATATACAAATGAACTGTTGACCAAATTTTGACCTCAAGTCAAAATTGGTCACCCCCTCTATGTTAAAACTCATAGGTTTGTCAAAATATTGTTAGGGTCTTTTTATGGTTTTTTATGGTCTTAAATGGTTTTAGATGGTCATATTTGTCCTTGTCTAGCATTATCCAAGTTTCATCTTATATTCACTTGTCTAATCCTATAAGTAAATTACAAGGCATTTATGTTGTTAAACATGGTAAAATATTAGGTATGGTTCAATATCATTATAAAATTTAATATAAGTGTCATTAAGATCATAATATTATGCACTACCCTTTTATTTGTCTCTTATATGCAAAAATTACATTGTGGCTGCCTTTTGGCCTATTTAGAGGAGTTATATGTACCATATTCAAATACAAATGTTTAAATAAGATCATAGAAATATAAAATGTGAGAATTATGTTAGATAATGTTTAGGGATGGTTAGAGACTGACAACATCTATAGTTCAATGCCTAAACTAGGCAAAATGACACTTTACAAGTACTTTTGGGCTCTTATACAACCTTGCAAGATCAAATTTCAGTTAGAAATAATTTGTAAGTGTCCCTTGACATCCCTTAGATAAATTTCCATCTAGGTCTAGGGGGTTAGTAAATAATGTCCTCTATGTGGAATGAGGTCAATTTGTGGCATGTGCTTTATGAATGATCGTTAAGACCCCAAACAGGTCTTAAATCCTCCTAAAACCCTGATAATGACTACATAGAACAAATGGACCTGTAAAACACATTTAATTCCATATTTTTATCATATAACCTATTTTATGTTTTTTAGGACTCCAATAATGTTATCCACATGTACTTTTATTATACTTGAAGTTATATGGATTACAATAAATTCCCTATTTTGCATGTTTTTTGGTGTTTTACAAGTGTTCTAAGCAAGAGATAACTTTTCAATCGTTAGATGAGGTAATTTTGGATGTTTAATAATTATTAAATCCCAAAAATATTCAAAATATATTATATATATGGTCAAATAAGGCTTTTTTTCCAAGGAAATCATAAATAAGACTAAAATGAGACTAGGTGACAAGGTCATTTCATGATTCTCACACTTCCAAAGGCTCTCATGACCTCAAAATTGACATTAAGGTTGGTGATAGACTATTTTAAGTTAATAAAATTATTTTGGGTTATTTAAAACGTTTATAAGAGGTTTGGATCAATAAAATAGGGTTCTAGGCAAGGAAGCCTAATTAAAGAGATAAAGGCAGAAAAAGTGGACATCCACTCAGAGTCAGGAAATAAAATTCGACATGGATTTTTGAGGAAATAATGGGTCTTGTAATATTCATTTATTTTTCCATTACCATTCATACATTATCCTACACAAGGAATTTTACATCATTTTAGGGATACAAGGAAAATAGGCCTAGTGAGGGCTTGAGGAATAAAATGGAGTCTTGGGAGTTGTTCCAAGAACCAAAATAGTTTTTTTTAAAGTCTGATAACATATTTTAAGACAATCCATGGATAAATAGTGAATTTAATAAGATGAACTTGATTTTTGGGCCACTTGGACCAAGCTAGGCATGGGAAATGGAGAGTTTCAAGACACCTATGCAAATGAATGATGAAATGTTAGATAAGAGGAGTTTATTAAGGCATGAAAGGTGTCCAATGAGTTTTATGATATAATTTCATGTCTAGTTCAATATGGATAAGTCCCTTTATCACTCTTATTATGAAAATAATGGTAGTTTTCAAGAAGCTAATCAAGGTGTCAAGCCAAGTTCTAACTCATATGCCACATGGAGGGTTAGAGCATCTTTCAAAGTGAAAAACATGGATTTAGAGGTCTGTTATGACTGTTCTATAACCCTATTTATTTATTTAACTAACATGGACACTTGAAAATCTCCTTCTACTATGCCCCTCTCTCTCTTCACACTTTTTTAAATAAGAAGGCACTTTTGGATTTATAAACAATCCACATCTGGTATGGCAAATCCCCACTAGTTTGAGTACTCATTTTTTCTTTGAATAAAATATTTCAAGCTAGTTTTTATTTCTCAACTTCTTGTCTAAGTGTGTGAATTAGTATATAGTTTAATTATAAGAGATAATCATCTATCCTTATGTTCACCTTACTCTTTATTATTTTGTACAAGTAGTCTACTCTTTAACATGTCACATGAAGTGTAGGTTGTGTTCTTATATGCATTTAAGTGTAAATAAAATTAATAGTATCTATAATTATACATTTTATTCATCCACATTGATAAGTGAATTTCATCTTATTTTCATATTGAAACACTTATGATAAAGAAACCTTGGATGTTGAGATTAGTTTTGTGAATCACCTTACATAGTGCAAGTTTATAGTAGTCTTATGGAGTTAATCTTGGTGTATCATCTCATTCAGTTAGGTAAATTTTATGTTTCTCTATCCCTTTTCATTTTAACAAGTTAGTAGCATAGGTGATGATCTTAAATAAATATATCAAGGGAGCCAATGCTTCAATCTATAGGTTTACCCCCACCATAGACAACCCATAGGTCTAATGGTAATACCATTATTTCACTCAATTAGAGTAGGCTTGAAATACCACTCTAAGGGTGAAAATTTGAGTGACAACAAGAACCAAGTCCCATATTTATTAAAATTGATGACCATGAAGCTTATATAAGGAGAAGATATAGTCCTAATCTTGCCTTGATTGAGGAGATATTGTATATGGTTATATAATTCATCATTTTACCAAATGATCTATAATATACATAATTGTTATGAAGAAGGGATGTAGGTAACAAATATTAAAGTTATTTAATTCATGATATATTGGGAGATCTTTGGGATCTATGAATACATAAAAATACCACTTTAATACTTTTTCAATCTTATAAAACTAATATTATGTTTGTGTAGTGCACTTTGTAAATGGTTTACTATTTTCCTATGTAGGTACCATGAAACAAACCATTAATATCATAAACTTAGATTTTCACAAGATGAGTTTTTGGATTTTTATGTAAAGGATAATGTGACATTCATATAAATAGATGACTCAAAGATATTAAATAAATAATATTTTATGTGATGAGTCAATTTATATGGATGTTCCTCATATGTATCTTCAATGTTAAACAAGCAAGGTATTCTTAGTAGAATGTCACAAATATCAATAGGTGAAATGCTAAAATTGATATAATCCTCCATTGGATTGAATATATGTGGGAAGGTAAATTGTCCTCAAAGATATAAATAATTTATATATTAGGGAGATCTAAGTGGGTATGGCAGAGGAGTATGATAGTAAGAAATGTAAGGAATCAACCCACATCTCTCAAAATGATGTTACTATTACCACCACTATTAAATATAGAATAGAGAGGCTATACTTTGATTCAAAAAAATTATGTGGAAGAGATTTTCATGTTTCATAAATTATCATGGTGGTTGTGCTCAGACAAGATTGATAACGATGAGTGTTATTTGTAGATGTAGTGTAACCTATTGTAGATTTAAAAATTGGATATTAATATGTACAATATAATAAATAATCATGGGTATATTAGTGATTCTTGTGACAATACTTGTTTTGTACTTATTTCATTTATTTGAGTTAAAAGGCACATATATATGTGAGTTTTGTTTGGCATTATTAATCTACTCACCTTTATGAGAAACATTTTTCTTCTTTTTAGGGGGCTAAAATGGTGAGTTGTGCATAGAATTAGATAAAGAGATGGTATTATTATTCATTTTATATTTTATTTCAATCTTGGTGACATTATAATAATATTTCCATAAGGAGTCGAAATTCAAAATATACATCAATTCACATGCATGTAAGATGAGATTACACTGGTGTATTTTAGACCTTATATTTTTTAGTCAAGTTGTTATGTAAGAGGGTAGTTATTAGGATTTATATGAAGAATGTTTAAAAATGAAAAAACATAGTAAATACATTAATGAAATCAAGAATCAATATTACCTCTCATAGAGTAAACCAAAAATAAGACAAAAATTTTAAAGTTAGAAACTGAATGTATTAGAGAAAAAACCATGTGATCTTATTAGAAAGCCTGCTACCAAAATCTCCACAAGTAAAAAATTTAATCAAGAGCACAAGAAAATAAAAAATAAAGCTATATATTTGAGTAAGAAAAATAGGATAGGAAGAGCTCTTTTATAGATCTAGAGGAGGAAAATAGAAGTTACATAGAACCCCATTATGACCTTACAAGCCCTTTAAGTGTGTGTTACTTTTGTCCTAATCCCTTACAAAAATATAAAAGTGTGTGACATGTAAGGAAAGGAGAGTTACATGCAAGTAGCACTAAATCCAACAAGTGGATTTTTGAGGTGCATGGCACCTCATAAAGGTAAGAATAAATGCATTTACAAATATAATAAATGCACATACAATTAAGGCTTAGAATAAGCCTATAAACTTACAAAAGATGAAAATAAGGTTAATTTTTCATTGCTCTCCCTTAAGATTAATTTGGGGTTATAAATGTGGAGAAAATCTTTAAAAACAAATAAGGGGGTTAAAATTACGTAATACTGCCCCTTAATAGAAACTTCTTTCAAGAGGAATTACAAAAAAATTAGAGTATTAAAAAGAGAATGTGATTCTATAAATCATAAGAAAGAAAGTGTGATCACCAAGAATCTCCAATAATCCTCTTTGGACAAGGTGGTCAATCCACCATAGAACAAATACCAACTAAAAGGAGTAATGATCCACAAACTTGCAAGACAAAAATGCTAACACCAACCTTTCAAGATAAGTGACCAATATGCCAAAAATACAATCTACATACATAATGTAATAAAATAAGATGTACAAAAATACTAATTTTATCAAAGATAACTTCCATAATAAAGTGCATAAACCTACACAAAAAGAAGTTAGTCACAAAATCTCTAAATAAAGCATATATCCTATAAAATAAAAGCAAGGAATGCAAAAAGAGATTTAGATAATCAAAATGGAGACAAATAAGATGTGTCACTTACAAAATATATTTTGTGTGAAGCATTAGAAGAATAATCACAAGAGGAGAAATCAAAGTCTCTAGAAGATTCATTTTCATTAGGAATCTAAATAGTTTTACCCTTAGAGGTAGGAGATTTTATATTGTTCCAATAATGAAAGTATTATGTGTATATTTACCATAATATTTTCAAGGATGAAATTTCCAACATTTAGAGATATGATTACCATTTTTTCCACAATTCGCACAATTTTTTCCATTTTTAGCCAAACTATGGGCATTAGAAGTAGTACAATAAAAAAAATTACATTATAAGTCATATGTGAAGGACAATAAGATGTCAAATTTTGATTAGAATAATTTGAAGCATTATATACATGACCTTTATATTTTACATTATATTTAATCAACAGAGGTTTAAAAACACCTATTTCACACATACCAAGCCCACCACCTGAATATCTCATATTGTGTGTTATTTTTAAACTAGGGTTATAGGATAAGTGTGCACATGAGTTTGAGTGTGGTTATAAAAATAAGTAGATTTATCATCATTAGAGATATTAAAATTAGCAAAAGATACAAATTCATCATTTAGTGCATCAATAAACAATTATATTTTCTCCGCATGAGTAGTAAAGGAAGTTTGCAACAAAATAATAGTATCATTTTGACAAGAAATTTTATGTTTAAGAGTAATAATCTCATCTTTTTTTTAAATCATTTTGATGTGTAAACTTTTTAAAAGCTAAAAATATAGCTAGTTTGAAAGCTATAGTAACCATATTGAAGCTTGCAACAAAAACAATAACTTTTAAAAAGAGAACTTGCTTGAAAAATCTAAACTATAAGATAACCAATAATAATTAAAAATGGGCTTACAAAATTAATGTTTAGATCAATTAACTTGTAAATGTTGATTTACACCAAAACTCCAATACTTGTCAAAAGTTAAAAATAAAATTTATTTTCTTTTAAAAAAAGAATTAACCTTTACTTTGAAAAAAGATGAATAATAATTAAATCTTATACCATAATAGAATAATTTACTATGTCACATAAAAGACAAAAATACTTAAAATGATCATTCCACATGAGAATGTTTCAAGTCTTTTTTAAAAAAGAAATATTTTTAACAAATCATATAAGAGTATGAGTTGCTAAAAAAATCATAAAAGATTTAATTTTGATAATGTTTTTTTAAAAAATATTAATTTGAATAAGAGAAAATAAGCTTTTCAATTTATGTCTAAAAAATAATATTTTAAGAAATCTTTGTTTTGAAAACATCACATGAATCTTTTTATGCCATGTGAAAAGTGAAATTTGGCTAAACTACCATATTGTGAATGTAATAAAGTTATTATGCATGTAAACCAAATTGTAATGCTCTTTTTAGAAGAAATAATTATGCCACATCGAGAATGAAAGCAAATACACGTTTTTTGAAATTGCATAGACAATTAATATGTTAAAGAAGAATAACTATGTATAGGAATGTAAGTGTTATAGAAATTAACACCAAAGCCAATGAAAAGCACACAAGGATGATTTAAAAAAACTTTTAAAAAAAGGTCAATAAAGAGAAAACATCCTATATTATAATGAAACTTTAAAAATAGGAAAAAAAATACCAAACATTTCCTAAATACTATCACTTACATATCTAATGATAGGCTACACAAATAAGAGAAAGACATTGCTAAGATAATCAAGTGGATAAATGTGCAATAGTTATTTCTCTCTCTCTCTCACATAAATTTGAAAATGTTTTGCCTCAAATTAAAATTTAGAATAACATGAAATAAAAGGAAACCAAAGTGAAGAAAAAAATTCTTGATTTATAATACATAGAAGGACCCAAAAAAATGCAAAAGAAGTAAACTAGAAGTAAGGTGAAACTTTGAGTAAAGAGAGGAAACAAAACAAATAACTTGATCTTAAATAGGAAAGAGATGTAACCTCAAAATATATATATTTTAATCTATACCAAACATTATGCACAATTCTTGGTACATGGAATGCACAGGAAAAATTAGTTAAAAAAAACAAAACAAAACCCACCATAAGAAAATCACAAATAAGGCATAGTCAAAATAATAAATGAGAAATGAAATGATGATTAATAAAGTATAAGAATACTAAAAAACACTTCAATAAGTCATAATACAGCAAAATAGACAACATAAAAAGGAAATGCATACAGTACAAAGGAAGATTATGTGCAAGAAATGAATAAAATTTCAAAAAAAATTGGTGTAAAAATACTGTAGACCACTTTTTTTCAAGTAAAATTTACTCAAAGTACCACACATGTGTAAAGCACCACACACCAGCTCAAATTAAACAAAAAATATCTTCACAATGAAATACAGATCAAGTTAAAAAAATAGAAAACCTGAACTCAAAGACTTATTTATTTATTTTTTGTGTAAAATCTCCAATATTAGAACTAGCAAGCTAAAAACTAATATTAAAAATCAGAACATAGATCTTAAATATGCTAAACATGAAGTGAATCCTGAAAAATAAAGGTTAGTATTCAAATATATCAATTAAACTAGAGCATATATTCTTTTCAATAAGTCTACATAGATTGAGAAGTAAGAAATATAGAAACAAGTTTATTTTTCGTCAAATGGCCTATACAAAGGACTTAACATTTAATGTTAAAAATCATTGATCTGATATCATATTAGGATTTATGCCAATAATTTTTAACATTGATAAAAAATAGTGTAGAATTTAATGAAGGAAATAAATAATATTACCTCTCATGGAGCAAACCAAAAATGAGATAAATATTTTAAATTGATAAACTGAATGTATCATAGAAAACCCATGTGATCTTATTAAAAGGATTACTACCAAAATATCCACAAGTACAAAACTAAATCAAGAGAACAAGAGAAGAAGAAAAATATATAGATATTCTAGTAAGGAAACAAGGAGAGGAAGATCTCTTTTATAGAACTAGAGGAGGAAAATGGGAATTACATAGAACCCTATTATGAACTTACAAGCCCTCCAAGTGTGTGTCGCTTGTGTCCTAATCCCTTATAAAGAGAGGGAAGTGAGTGCCATGTAGGGAGGGGAGAGTTACATGCAAGTAACTCTAAATCCAATAAATGGATTAAGGAGGTGAGTGACACCTCATAAAGGGAGGAATAAAATGCATTTACAAATATAACAAATGCACGCATAATTAAGAGTTAGGATAAACCTATAAACATAGGAAGGACTCAAATAAGGTTAATTTTCCATTATTAGTCATGGAACTCATTGATATAATCCTTCATTAACTACTTCTATTTATAGAATAATTTTATGAAATTTTTGTATGCATCCTCAATGTGATGAAGAGAAAACTACTCTCCCTTAAACATGTTGAAATAATTATTCCAAAAATTATTTGGAACACGTTGATATCCATGTTGAATTATAAATATTCTCCACTAGTGAACTATGATAATGGACATATTCAACACCATGAAATGATGTACTCAACATTAATGAATCTATTGATTGATAATTATGCCTCAATATATTAGATCTAGGTGTAATTTGAACATGGGATGTCTATATTGACTTGAAATTTGATGGGGGTATGTTGATGAAACTAATATTGATACTAATATAGTAAGAAAGAATGGAAGTTGGGTTTAGTTTCTTTGTCAACATCATGGAATTTTAGAAAACATCAATACATTGTGCTATAAAGGCATTTCACTGAGATTTTAAATGTTTAGGGCTACCTCATGTTTTTTAGGCATCATCTATCTTGCATTTTATTTGAAATTCTTATCGTTATGCTAAAATGGAACATATTGGCAATCCTTCCTAAATTTTCATTGATATTTTGAGGCTTCTAGGCATAAGAGAAATCTATTCTCTAATACCAATCATATGAATTATGGTGCACAAGTCTAGTTTTTTAGTGGGGTAAGCCACACTTAGAAAAAAATGTAATTGATGGTAGAATGCACAAGTACATATTAACCCAATAATTTATGCAAACACATATAAAACAAGTAGAAGATTCATATAAAAAAATGCAACATATATTAAAAATGCATAATAGTGAAGTATATATATCTAAAATTTAATAGTAATGTAAATAGGCTAGGTTATTTAATTAGAATTGAAATGTGTATGAATGGTCTAGGATGACTAATATAAAAATCATATTTCCCTTTATAGACTAGGACAATGTTTTATTATTTTGGGAATTAGGTGTTTAATTCCTAAATAAATAAAGGTCTAAGTAAATGTAAATTAGTAATTAATGTGTCCTAATTAGCCTACTAAGTTTTGTAAATAGATATGTATTTTGCATTTTCCAAAAATAGTAAGAAGTGTAAAGAAATCAAACTTAGCTTATTCTAGGCTGAAATGGATGTGGTAGGATCTAGAAATGATTATGTAGGGATGAAAGACTATAATAAATAGGACCCAATTTTTTTTCTAGATTAGATAGGAGCACCAAACTTAGGGCACCTACTACTTGGCATTATAGTCCACTTTTTGGCACTATTATCCACTTCTGGCATTGTTGTCCTGGTTGTCTAACTTTTTGGGTTTTGTTTGGTAGGTTTGTGACACATTGGTAGTGAAATATCAAAGCTTGATTCTATATGAAGCTTATTATGTGTCTGATTTAATCTTAAAAAAACCCTTAATAACTCCTAGTACTTGAAATCAAGTATCAAACATGGAAAGAGAGAAGGGGTTAGTGTGTAAAGGATACTCTAGATGCACTTAACACCCTGTGTGTGGGCATACTACCTACATGCCAGTATTTTGAAGAGGTATCAAGCTAATGTATTTCTCTCATTAGAAGTGCTTGGTGAAATTATGTGATGTATTCAACTATAATTCAAAACTATAATGTAATTTGGATGACTAAAGACTGGTATGAGTTCTTGAATAGGCTTGAATTGGTTTTAGAAGGCTATATGTAGAGAATAGGGAAGAGTACTTGAGTATACTTGTATTCTTACTTCTTTCTTATGAATGAGTGTCAACCATTCTAAATGGACTTTGAATGGATTTTTATATGAAAAATAATGATTGTGGGTTAAATGAACTTGTATTAGGCTGATAGGGATTATGATAAGGAATTAAAAAAAATAACCATTAGAGGTAAAAATGAACTTGGAAAATTGCATCAGAAATAAGACACCCTTGAATATTAGTTCTCTTGTCCAAAATGGGTGCTATTTTCCTAGAAGGATGAGCCTTATGGGGATGGATCTAAGTTTGAGAGTGTTACCTTGGTCTCAAAAATCTATGTTTGGGAAGCTATGGGTGATTGGTAATAAATGAAAGTCTTGTCGACAAGGGTTGAGTGAGAAAAAAAAAGACCTATAGGTTGGGTGCCATTTGTCATACCTAAGTTATCCAATTTTTCATTTTATATGATTAAATTCTGCCCCTTTAGTATAGTGATGTAATAAAGTGAAATACTAAGATAAAGGAAAAATAGAAAGCATACATGAACTTACCTGTAGGGGAAAAGATCACGAAGTTGTGTGATGTTGGATATGCATAGAGAGAGCACATTGTGATGTGTGAATCTATAAATAAAAACATGAAATAGATCAGTTATTCCTATATATGTTATATCTAAAATAATAATGTACAAAAGCTAAGTAAAAGAAGAGAGAGGAACAAATACACCTCACCAGGCATGCGAGCCAATATAAAACCTATTATAATGCTAGATTGTGTTAAGTATATGTTGAATCAAGAGTAATATCATGAATGGAGATAGGTGATCAATTCCCTAGAATTTGGCTCAAGAATTCAAAGTCTAGCCCTTTAGCTCTATCATCACCAAATAAGTTAACGAATCTTGAGTGTGTTAATCAATGTCTAGACTATGTCTAATCCCTCTAAATAGGTGGCTCAATAATACAAAGACTAGCCCTTTGGCTCCATCATTGCCCCATGATGTGAATCTATGAAGTGATACTAGTATATAATATTTGTCATATGAGATGGCTCATGGATCCCATGAATATGCTATAAATCTGACATTATGGCATGGATAGTCAAATGTGTACTAGAAACCAAGCCACTCTTAGCCATTTTTAAATATGGATATTAGGATTTTATGAAAGCCACTCTAAAATTAATGTAGTAGGCTTATATGAAAGCGAACTCAAAAACTCAAGTACTCAGAAAGATAAACTTGTATGAAATTTTAAGTCAAATATGATGCCAACCACTTGTAGATGGAGTAAAGCCTGCAACTACTGAGAATGCCTAGAATAAACTAAACTTAGAAACAAAATAAGATCAATGTGCCATGCACATTGCCCCCACTCACTAATGTCTTGAACATGGATTCTAATCTAGAAGATATGCCAACTACCCAATCTAAATTGAAAGTGAGGACCATCATGTAACACATGATAACCCCTTATATCTAAAAAAATTGTGCCAATTGTTTTGAATTTTATTATTTTGATTACTATGAGATTTTAACTCTATGAAAAAATCCCTTACTTAATGCCCCCTCTTCTAAGCATAGGAATGATGAACCTATAATGAATACCCTCTAAATAAAAGAGTCTTACAAGTGTGTTAATTATGAGAAGATATATGATATAGAATTTGATGTTTGACAATATGTTCCAAGATTAGCAATGTTTGTATCGAGATATTATTAGATTAATAGGGGTATTACTAGATAGATATAATAATGTAATAACATGTACAATTTACTAAAATAGAACTAAAAATGTTAAATTTTAGTTGTTAGTTATTATTTTTTAGATAGAGGTATGGAGCATGATGTCCATCATGTCTTCCAAGAAAGCAAATAAAATGCATGATATGGATCATGTCATTGTGCACATTTGATAATCAACAAGAAAACAAGAAAGAAGCAAAAAGAATACTAGGTGGGCCAAGGGGCCATACAAACAAGGGACATGGACACATGTCACTCAAACTAGAAACAAGCATGGAAGGCATGTTCAAATGCCTCATTCACATACAAGTGAAATTAAAAAAAATTGGTACACATGCCACATGCACATAGAGGAGTACTAATAAAAGACATTGGAAAATGTCCTAAGGCACATAGATGACAAATAAGCAAAGGAAATTAGAAATGTTGTAAGGAACAAGTAGGAGACAAGTAATAATTGTAAAATGCAATCATACAATCTAAAATAAGCAAGCAGAGAAAGCATGAACTGGAAGGATATAGACACATCTAACTAATCAAAGCAAATGTGAAAGTATGCAAAACATGTGTAGTACAATCCTAGATATATGATAAGGGATACATAAGTGATAAATATTAGTGAAATTTCGATATAATATTATCTATAAGATATAAAGGAATGTACATCAGCATGATAACTCAGAGTGTGTATTGTAGGAATGACATAACTTGGATGGTGTAGTCATGTAGAAGATGCCCCCAATGGTTATATATAATAATGTACATCTCAAATGTAAAAGTAGGAATGACTCCTCTATGGGTAGAATGAATAAATAAAATAGTTATATGTCACTTCACCACTCAAATAAAATCAAGTGAAGTATGGTAATTTATAAAATTGACATACAATAACATAAAACAATAAATGTGCATCCTAGCATTATAGTAGTTATGTAAACATGGATGATGCATATAATAAAAATGTTTTTGTTATTTTTGAAAAATTTTGAACTATGAACAATCAATAAAAAAAATTATGTACAATCAATGATATAAATAAAATATCTACAAGTATATACATCATAATATAAAAGACTAGACTAGTGGTGGGAAGGGATCCAAAGATGGAGCCTATTGGGGATGAAAATGGAGGAAAGGATCTCAAAACATCATTAAATGCATCAAGATTAACATCATAAGTATCATCATATGATGAAAATGTTGTGTATGTGATGTCACCATGTCAAGGGTGAACTAAGGGTTGCTTTGGTAGTGGAGATATTGATTCTACTCTTGGACATTTGACCCAATTGGTAAGTGATTTTAGTAGAAGTGGTGGAGCTGGTGTTTTTGGTGTGTTATAGTCTAAATAATACCTTAATATTTTAGTTTATTTAATCTTTATTTTAATGTTTTATATGATTTGTTATCATGGCCTATGATCCTATGAAAATTACAAAATGGGTGACCATCCTGTTATGTCAATCTATTGATAGATCTATGTTATACTGTAGGTAGTGTGATTAGCCCACGATCACGTAGTGTCAGTAACATGAACTAAGGTTGATTCTATGTGCTACCTACCTAAATCTAAATAAATAACTTATTATCTATATAATTAATATGGACATGAGTGTGAAGTATACCTTGAGACTGTAGTGCGAGATGCTAAAAATTATGTAGGATGTGGGATGAGAGCTATAGAGTTATCTTTTTACTCTCATAGGTTGACTAGTTTAAATCTCAATCCACAAAAATAATCACCTATGAGTGTGTGTGTGTGTGTGTGTGTGTGTGTGTGTGTGTGTGTGTGTGTGTGTGTGTGTGTGTGTGTGTGTGTGTGTGTGTGTGTGTGTCTATGTGTGTGTGTGTGTGTGTCTGTGTGTGTGTGTGTGTGTGTGTGTTTTATCATCATCTAAAGAAGCCTATGAATCTGTATCAACATTATGTACATATAGTAACTCTAAATTTACCACAAGGGGTAATTGTGCTATATAGGAGTCTCATCAACTATAGTAGTAGAAGAAATCACTACTAATAAAATATTTGTAATTAGTGGAGTAACTATGGAATCAAATATAGTTATTGGTACAGTTGTCAATGATGGTGGATGTGTAAGAAGTGTTGGATGTGTAAGTGATGAAGTAACTAGAATGGTTAGAGTTAAAATGACTAACAAAAGAACTGGTGATGATGGTGCTACTATGAGTGGATTAATGTGGGAAGTGCTAGTCTCACCAACCTCATATTTATGTATCTAATTTAGAAAAATGCTATGAAGTGGTAGGTGTACTATGAGATATGGTGTCTCATCAGATAAAATAGTTGAAGATAACTATGTAAGTTAATAATATCTGAATGTTGGTTGTCTGTTGGACATGTGTATAGATATTATTCATGGAGAAACTTTATACATTGATGGAGAGTAGAAGGGATAGTACCCATAGTATGTATCCAAGGTCATCTGAGTAAAATATTATAGTGAAGTGGACCTGACATGACCCAGAACTATGTCAGGAGGGTTTTTGGGCCCACCATGATATCCAAAGTAATAGTACCCAAAGTCTATCATTGTATTTCATTAAACCCTCTATATTTTTAATATGTTTTTTACATTAATTCTAAATCTATACCCATAGCCTATAATAATGTGATATTAGATAAATTTATTCTAGAAGCACTATCAATGAGAACTCTCTTGACTGCATTGGTTTTGACTTGTACTTATATGAAAAGTAGAAAATTTTGATCAATAGCCATCTACGAAGGCATGTCCTCACTATCAAAATAAATTGAATATTTTATATTTTTCTAAGGATTAACCATTGATGAAA
Organism: Torreya grandis; assembly: GCA_037957365.1. Taxonomy (NCBI): domain Eukaryota; kingdom Viridiplantae; phylum Streptophyta; class Pinopsida; order Cupressales; family Taxaceae; genus Torreya; species Torreya grandis. The sequence continues at coordinate 2,624,505 of JARHVA010001597.1, read as the reverse complement.
AATAAGAAGGTTTTAAATCAAGAGGCATAGAATTCTAAGTGAGTACCTGATAAAGGATGTCCTTGATTACATTATTTTTCTAAAGTAGGTTTAAAATGGAAATTTTAGCTAGATTGTTTCTTAATTGATCGACAATGTCATATGCCTTATGTGAATCTACCTATGTTGGTTAGTTGAGTCTAGGATGGGTTGGAATAGTAGAGTGATGGGGCTCTTGGCTAGGTGGAGGAGGCATAGTTGCACATCGAGTAATAGCTTTAACTATATTATCTACTATCCATATAAGAGTTGTAGTTATTATGGGAGGAGGGAGAATATGATTGATAGGTCAAGGAGGTGGAGGAATAAAATGTGTCAATTTGGCTCTCTAGCAATGGGTAGTGACTTTGGAAAGAGTAAAATAGACCACACAACATGACTCGGTACGGGGAAGAGGTTCCAAGGGAGGTGATGTAAGAGATAGATTAATATTTTTAAGAATAAATTATTTAACATCATCTCATATAATGATAAATAAGCATGAAATGTAGCTAATGAAAATTTGTACTAATATATGATAGACTTCATCATTCATGTACATGATAGGGCCCATTATGGTTTCTTTGTTATTTGTATAAAATGTAAGAAGATTATGCAAATAGTTGAGCATCATTTTTGCAATTTTTTTATGATTGTAAGGTGATACCTCAAACAATAAAGAAAGAGGTAGTACATGCAACTAAGGATTTTTTTGAAATATTATCTTCAAAATACTATGAATTTTCTAATTTTAAATTGATTTTTTCGAGTTTAATATGCAACTAAACTTTAAAAAAATTATGTGAAAAGTACTAAAGAGTAATTGAGAATATATTTGATACCATTAGGGTTTTGAATGAATATTTCCAAAATTAGTTCAGTAATGTCAACATTTTATATAAAATTCGTTGTTTTAATTTTGAAAAATTGAGGAAAAATCTAAAAATATTTCTAAAATTAACAATATATGTTTCCTAGTGGTTTGAAAGTGTTTGTATGAAAATAGGACCTATTATGTGCAAACTAGGGTTTAAGTGAATTTATTTAAAATATTTCAATTAATTTTTAGTTTTATAATTTTTTAATTTAGGAAAATTAGGCAACTATTGCAAAAAATTAAAAATAATTAACTTTAGGGTTTTTGAGCAAAAATTTTAAGTCGGGTTCACCAAATGTTTTATTATTTTAGGAATTAAGTGTTTAATTATTAAGCAAATAAATGTCTAAGTAAATGTAAATTAGTAAATAATGTGTCTTAATTAGCCTACTAATTTTTGTAAATAGATTGTCTTTTTCCTTTTCTAAAAATAGTAAGTGTAAAGAAATCAAACATAGCCTATTCTGGGTTGAAATAAATGAGGTACGATCTAGAAATTACTATGCAGGGATGGCATACTATCATAAACAAGACCCATAATTCTATTTATAGACTGGACAAAAGTTCCAAACTCAAGATACCCTACTACTTGGAAATGTAGTCCACTTTTTAGCATTATTTTCCACTTCCAGTGTTGTTAACCACTTTTGATGCTATTTTTTGGTAGTCTAACTTTTGTGGGTTTTGTTTGGCAGGTCTATGACACCCTGGTAGTGAAATATAAAATCTTGATTCTATGCAAAGCTCATTGTGTAACTAATTTAATCTTAAAAAACCCTTAGAAACTCCTAGTACTTGAACTCAAGTAGCAAACTTGGGAAAGATATAAGGGGTTAGTGTGTAAAGGATACATTGGATGCACTTCACACCCCATGTATGGGCATGTTGCCTATATACCAACACTCTAAAGAGGGATCAAGCTACTATAGTTCTGACATTTGAAGTATTTGGTGCAATTATGTGATGTATGCAACTATAATGTGAAACTAAAATGTACTTTGGATGACTAGGGATTGGTATGAGTGCTTGAATAGGCTTGAATTGGTTTTGGAAGGTTGTATGCAAAGCATAGGGAAGAGTGTTTGAGTGTACATGCTTGTATTCTTGCTTCTTTCTTATGAATGAGTGTCAACCATTCTAAATGGACTGTTAATGGACTATTATAAGTAAATTAATGATCATGGGTTAAATGAACTTGTTTTAGGTAGATAGGGAAAAAGATAAAGAATTGAGAAATCCTGACTTTTAGAGGTAAAAATGAACTTGGAAAATAGCACCAAAAATAGGACACCCCTAAATTCTAGTGCTCCTATCTGAATTAGGTGATATTTTCCTAGGAGGATGAGCCTTAGGGGGATGGATCTAGGTTTTAAAGTGCTTCCTAGGTCTCAAAAACCTAAGTTTGGGAAACTACGGGTGATTGGGAATCAGTGAAAGTCTAGATGAAAAGGGTTGAGTGAGCAAGAAAGAAGACCTATAGGTTGGGTGATATTAGTCATACCTAAGTCATCCACTTTTGTATTTTATATGATTATAAACAAAAAACACATATCATAGCATAGATCCTACATATATTTGAATTGTGTATCAACAATAATTAGGGTGGAACTAAATCTAGTAGAAGGTAATATATACTCAATGTCAAGTGTATTGGGTTCCAAATCTTATGCCTAATATAATGGATATGGTTATAACTAGTTCTAAATATTAATAAATGGTAATAAATAGGTATCAAATATATATAAAGTAAACCACATCATGGAATAGGTAAATAAGGTAACCTAGATCTAAGATATAAATAACGATAAACTAATAAAAATTTAAATAGTGCAATGGTGGAAACTATGTATTGTCTATGCATCTTAAATAGGTAATGGAAAACCTATTCAACATATACTTATAATTTTTTTTTTAATATAATGAGCACTTAATCAAGGATAAAACATACATTATATTATAACAATAATAAAATAAGATATATCTCCCCTTTAGATTTAACCTAAAATAATAAATATTTAACCTATAATTCCTCATTTCAATACTTAAGGGAAAGAATGTGAGTGAAAACATATTATATGAGTGTTGTGTGTGGTTTTGAATCATAATAATGGTATCAAGTAGGAAAATATAGTTGAATAGAATGTTAGATGACTTAAAATCACATCTTCTAAGATGATGTAATTATGAAGATAGGTATGGACACAAAACTATATTGAACATGCCAATAAAATAGGAATATAAGTCAACTATAAAAATTAGATGTAAGGATATATATAAGAATGAAGGAAAGATAATAATATGAGGTCAGACTGATAGTAGTGAAGGTTTTACAGAGAAGTCTTTAAACATCTCTCATAAAGTAAAATAGGTTGATGCCACCCATTTCCCATTTAATTTGTTTATGAGTCTCTTAAGATAGATCATTAATAATTTTATTTAGACTCATGAGTATTTAGCACCGTAGTCTTGTACACTTTTAAAACTTAGACCTTGGTTATTCCTCTTAGTTATACACATGACTTGTTTCTCTGAGCCTTGTATTTACTCTATCTTATGCCCTTGGTTTATACCTTAGTTATAATAACCTTATATTGATGATACAAACATCTTAACTTGCACAAAATGCATAAAATGTACTTAGCTTACACTTCCTATAAGTTTTGAGCCTATACCTACTCTCATTATACTTGGACACTAATTTTTAGGATAGAGAGTAACATTGAAATTACTGTCCTGACCTGATGCAAGTGTATAGTGCCCTAAAGTCATCCAATTTAAAAATTATATTTATTATAATGGTTTTACTAAGTGATTTAATGTGATTATCTCCCAATAAGATTGATATAAATACAATATCAACCCTCATTCATTCATCACCTCACAATCAAACTAAGAGAACACTCAAGAAGCATTCAAGTTACCAAAAGCTTGCTTATTCTATCCTATTCTACTATTATTGAAACCAATAACCTAGTTAAGGGTATTAAGTACTAAATAAGAAGTCATATCGCCATTTTTTCCAAGCTATAAACAAAGTCACTATTGTACTTATTTTAAACACATTGCATGATTCACACATAATCCAACATGTAGGGGAAAACTACATGAATTTGAGACCATATTCTTGAGTATTGGATATATAGGCAATACCCTTTGATTTTGGGGTCATTTTGGGTCAGCTAGACACTATACCACTAACCCATTTTTCCCCAAGGTCATATTATTTATCAAAATATAGGGTTTTTCCATTTCACTAAGAATGGCAGTCTGTAACCTAGATCTAAATTCACTATGGTGAAGGAGAAGCCAAAATTATAAGTGTCCAAGTGGTCACATCTTATTTTAACTAATATTATATATTAGACACTACCATTTAACCTAAACAATAACATCAACACAACTATCCCAAGATGACATAGATTTCTAGAGATCTAAAGGCACTAGATTTAGAGTCTAAAAACTATTCTAAAACTATCTTCCTACCTACATTATACTTGTACCATATCTATATCTATATTAACATCAAAATAAGATAAGTATATCATTTTATATCATTTCAATATCTAATATAGTTTTACTTTCCATTAATAACTTATCTCAATTTAATAGATTTGGCATATGGTACATCTAAATTTAACACATTAATTGGCTTGTTGTGGATCTGATATTCACCCTTTTTCCCTATCATTTCTATATCCTCAACCATATATACCCAATTAAAGATCCTAATCCAAATTAGGGTTAAATATTTGGTGAACCTGATCTTTGAACATTAAACCCTAGGCCACTTGGAGTTTTCTATTTTTTCTAATTGTTGTATTGTATTTCAAATTTTAAACTTTTCATTTGTGAAGTAATGGAAAATGATAGTACAAAAAATTTATTCCAAATGAAGGATAAAAAATCATTGATTAGTTGTCTTAACAATATAAATGGATTAATATATGCATTTTTATATGTTACAAGAGATGAAATAAGAAAACAAGATAAAACCACGACTACCTCACCTAGTAATGGTTAATCCTTAAAAGGTACTATAACTAGCCCACACTTATCAATACACCTACATCTAATAGGGGAATGTATTATGTGTTTCATATTTTTTTTCCCTAAAACTAATATTAATACATATGGTATGAACTTACTTATTATTTCACACAAATAACAATTTCAATGCCTACTACAACTCAAAACATTTTTCCATCCCCTATGGTGACTACTCAAATTACTAATCAAAATCCCACTAGACCTATAGTTAAATCATTGTTGGAATAATAATTATTGACAGTGGGGGTGAATCAATTTTTAAAAACTTTATTTCAAATATACCATAACATTAATGAATCATGGAAGTAACATAGTGATCAATTAATGCATAATGAACCATTCACATAAACATGAAACAAAATAACACATATATGAGTGGGAAACCCTCAACGAGAAGAAAAATCACTATGATATTTGAAAATGGAATATTTTAGTATAAAAAATATATTAAAAATTTAGTTTAAAATTAACTCAACTTGGAGCACCAAGCCAACTTGGAGTACCCACTTCACTAAGCTTTAGCAAACACCAAATTGCAAGGAAGCACCAACTCCCTAAGTGACATGGCACCAACTCATCCACCTCATGATCTTTTATCACCTTCCATGAATTTTATATTATTTTATGGTCTAAAAATAATTTCAAGACATCCTTCTTCTCAATCATGTATCATTTTATTTGCTCATATTTTCACACCCATAAATAGGCCTAAAGTTCTTTGTATATATAAACTAGTCTTATGGTCACACACCACTTGGTTGACCACACACCTTAAACCTATTAGGTCATCCAAAAAATAGGTCTTAAAAAATATTATTAACATGTTTCAATCACAATTAGAACCCATTGTTTTATACCATAACTCAATTAGGGCTTACTCCTCCTTTAGGTCTTATGAAGACCTAGTTGCATTAGGTTTGCCTCTTAACACTAATATTTGATATTCTTGGGCCCATATGACATTATCTAAAAATAAAAACCCATTAAACTACTTATCCAAAAAATTCTTCTCACGTCTTCCATGCTTGATTAGATTTTCATCCTTTATTCATACCATGAAAAATCCTTTAGTACAAACTACCCTATTAGGCCTATGTACCTCAAAAAGTCTATCTTACAACAATGAAGTTTAATCACCCTTAAAATACTCAACCATGACAAATAAAAAATGTATAAATATTATTTATGACCTTAGAGTCATCACAAAAATCTTGGAACACCTTCATTTAGGAGATATGGGCTCAAGAGCATCTTTGTAACTTGCTTACTTAGAACTACCAGATCACCTCAAAAACCAGTCATGATAAATTAGACCTCCAATGCTTATGTAAACACTTGTCATGACTTATGATGCATAAAAATGGTTATATGAGATATACAGTACATCCTTACAAAATTCATGTGGTTTAATGTGAAATACTGGTCTTGGAGACCAATTTATTGACCATATGTTTTATATTCTTATCTAAACCAGATAGGCCATTTTGTGAGTACCATTTTCACCATTTACATTGACCTCAAAATATTATCAAAATAATTATCATGAATTAAAATCCATAAATAAATTCTTCATTCACTTTATTACATAAATCTATTAGGCATAGACCCTCAAATATAACTTTTCATCTTCGCTTGGGTTTTGCATTATCTACACCATTAGGTTTGTCTGTGACTAGCTTATTTGGATGACCAATTTATAACACTTTAAGGCTATAACCTATCCAAAAACCATCATGTAAATTTAAAATGAGTCTCTATATTATTCTACCATCCATTTTATTTTATTTACCAATTTAACTTTTGAGAGCTACAATAATTTCTTGACAAATAAGCCTATATTTGTACATTTTATCTCTCATCTGACTAACCACGACCACCTAGAGGTACCTAAGATAGTTTAATACATTAAAAAATATATTATATATTAATTTTAATCTAAACTAAGCTCATTTGAAAAAAACCTTTCATATCGGGTCCTTATTAAGGTTTTAAGGAGGTTTAACATAGGTTTTGGTATTAACAATTATTCATAAAGGACTACCACTTGAATCCAAAAATAATGCTTGTATATATTATATAGGAAAATTCCCCATCTCTCCTTAATATCTCAAACTCCCATGTAGAGGTTACACATGTCAATAAATGTCTAAAAGTGCTTTTCAAGTTTGAGACCTCATTTTATGAGCTTGAGAAGGCCTAAAATAGTGATTCATGCACTTTTCCTTCAAATATTGACCTCAAACTTTATGATCATACCTAAAAAAACTTATCTAACCTATTTCATTCTCTCATGTTCATACTATCCTTGTAATTTGATCTCCATACCTCACTAGGCCAGGTAGGGTTGAAGAATGGTTTGGGTGTAGACTTAGACTAAAGGTCATACCCTTATGGGCTCAAATTGAAACTCTCATGAATGTTTTTATACCTTACATGCTCAAATAATTTCATACAACCTTCACATTCATGTGTTCATTTATTTAACCATGCACATGCCTCTTCATGTCATGACTAGGCTTCTTAAGTACTTGACATCAATGACCTATACCTTCCATGCTTGACATTAATAATGATATCAGTTATGTAGATAAATAACATTAGTTGTCTTCAAATGATCTATTTTTATTTATCTCATGACAATACTCTTCCATACATCTTGTCACATCACACACTACCAACTATCCTTAATCACATTTGACATCAACCTTCACAATATGCACCTTTGACATCAATGACAATACTCAACAATGTCACCCTTTTCCATTAATTTCAACCACTCTAAGAAACTTCTCATAATGGGATATTTCACCCCCATTCTTAACTTTCTCCCCATTTTACATTAATGACAAAGAGGTACCTACAACTTCTTGGGTCACACCTCTTGTAACACAAAAATTTAACACATAGGATTATGAGTCTATGAAGCATCATTTATTAAACATGTTCCCCCTTATCTTCATACATACCTCCTTAACACTACTCACCATCTCTTGGAGATAATGAACCATGTAATTATCTCTCCCTAAGCACTTGATTTCATTAATTACTAATAGGGGTATGAATTACACCTAATTCATGTCTTAGATGTTCAAATGTTATATTTGAAAGTGGCTTGGTTAGTATATCTATAATTTTATCCTTAGTAGATACATACTAAAGCTTGACATTTTGTTCACTTAACTATTCTCTTAGTAAATGATACTTTATGGTAATCAGCTTAGTCCTTGAGTGTACAACTGGGTTCTTTGATACACTTATAACACTTGTATTTTCATAAAATATAGGACTAAGACTATCATACTCCACTTTTTAGTCCTTTAAGGTCTACCTCATCCATAAGACTTGAGTTTAACATGATTTGATGCAATGTACTCAAACTCAAAATTAGATAATGCCACTAATTGATCATTCTTGCTAATCGATGAAACTATGCACTCTCTTAAGAATAATATTCCTCCATTAGTGCTCTTCTTATCATCTAGACTCCCTACCCAATCTGCATCTATATAGGCTATTAAGTTAAACTCCTTGCTCCTTAGATAACATAACCTAAATTATATAGTCCTCTTTAAATACCTAAGTATCCTTTTGACTACTTGTAAATGATTTTCCTTTGGGTATGCTTGAAATCTTCCCACAAGATCTACTACTTGCATGATATTAGGTCTAGAGGTAGTAGTGTATAGTAAGCTTCCAATTATTGACCTATATGATGTCTGATTAACATTTAGAGATTCATCTTGCCTACTTAAGTTACACCTTATGATCATAGGTGTGTTGACTACCTTGCAATATTCCATCTCAAATTTATTCAACATATCTCTTATGTACTTAGCTTGTGAGATTAATATACTTATTTATAATTTAATGATTCATAACCCAAAGAAGAGTGATAGTTCTCCCAACATGAACATCTCAAACTCCTTCATCACATCTATAAATACCTTAGTCATAATCTCATTATTTCTACCTAATATGATGTCATCCACATAGACAACCACTATCAATTGATGATCATTTTCTATCTTTATGTATAGATTATTGGCTTCAACTCCTCTCTTCAATCCTTGGTTTAATAGGTACTTATCTAATCTAGCATACCAAGCTCTAGGAAGTTGTTTTAAACCATAAGGATTTTTTTTAAATCTACATACATAGTCCTTATTACCTCATAATGAGAAACCATTAGGTTGATCTATTTACACTTCCTCTTCCAAGTTCCTATTCAAAAAAGTTTATTTAACATCCATTTGATACACCTTGAACCCTTTGGATCCTTTATATACTAGAAACAATTTGATAGCCTCCAATCTTGCTACTAGAGAAAAGGTCTCCTCAAAGTCTACCCCTTATACCTATGCATACCGCTCGAATACCAATCTATCCTTGTTCCTAGTGACTTCTCCATCTACATTCAACTTGTTCCTAAACACCCATTTTGTGCCAATGACATTCTTGTCTTTAAGCCTAAGAACTAGTTCCCAAGTCTCATCATTTTCTATTTTGTCTAAGTATTCATTCGTAGAACCTATCTAAAACTTATATTTGTTTGCTTCTACAAGGTTCTTATGTTCAATATTAGACAATAGAGAAACATTATGTTGGTTTAGGTTACATACCATCTTTCTCCTTGTTTACATATATGCATCTTTATTTCCAATGATTTGTGATTCTAGATGGTATCTCTAAATCTATCTTGAAGAACATTTTGAGTCTTGCCTTTCCTCAACTTTTTATTATTCCTCATCTATATCTATTGTTTCTTATTCATTCTTAAATTAAAATTTCTCTTATGCATTCTTTGACTGAGTATGTGACTTCTTATAATTGGTTTCATCAATATTCACATTGGTGATTTTCATTATCTTCTACAACCTCTTATTATAGAATATATAAGTTGAGTTTACTGATGAGTACCTTAAGAATATTATTTCATCATACCTTGTATGAAACTTACCTTAGTCTTCCTCATCTCTTTTGATGAAGCATTTACTTCCAAATACTGTAATGTGTTCCACATTAGCAGGCCTACATTTTCATAGTTTATAGGGGGTTTTGTTGCCATTAATCCTTATTTGTCCTCTATTCAAAATGTAGACTACAATGCTCACTACCTCTCTATAGTGTCCATCTAATAATATTGATTTGTTTAGCATAGTCCTTGCCATTTATTAAATTTTTCTATTCTTTCTTTACACTACCCCATTCTGCTGAGGTGTCCATGTTGAAGAGAATTATCTCCTTATCCCATGGATCTCATAGAAGTCATCAAATTCATTAGACCAAAACTCTCCTCCTCTATCATATTTTATTTATTTTATCTTTCCATAATTTTAAACTCATCTATAGCTTTTAATTCCATGAAATTATCAATAGGTTCTAACTTTTCTTTAAGGAATGTTACCCAAGTCATTCTTGGGTAGTCATCTATGAGTAATATGAAATAGCTATCTCCTTGAATGCTTTGGATTATTTTAGGTCAATAGAGATCAGTGTGTATTATATCTAAAGGTTTTATAGTAGAATTATCCTTAGACTTGAACCTCCTTATAGTTTTCTTACCATGTTGACATGCCTTACAAAGTGTGTTTTTAGGTTTCGTGATTTTAGACATATTCTTCATATACTTCTTAGATATTATCTTGACCATAATATCAAAGGTTAGGTGGTCCAACCTTATGTGACATAGACAACATTCATCCATCTTTATCATAAATCATCTCTCCTTATTTATCTCATTTAAGACATACAAATTATTCTAAGTCCTCTTATCATTGGCAATTATCCTTCTTGATTTGGTTCTCTCTATATCACACCCTCTGTCATGAAAGTTTAGTATGTATCCTTGGTTACAAATTTTACTTACACTAAGAAATTTATATTTCAAGACTTCCACATATAACACATTATTTGTCTTGGTCTTCCCATTGTCCAAATTTAAGATACCCTTTCCATCAATATTGGTAGTTATGTTATCTCCAAATCTCACTATCCCTAAAGCATTTGTCGTGAATGAAATGAATTGGCTCTTGTGCCATATCATGTGGCTTGAGAAACCACTATCTATATACCACTTCTTGTTTTCATCTTTGATATGAAAGGCAATTTGAGCTAGCATAAATTATTCTCTTTTAGTCTTCTCCTCCTCCTTCACCTTGTCCACAAGGTCTAACTTCTTGATCTAATTATTAGTGGTATGACTATATAACTTTTTGTCTTTTTTGATCTTCCTAATATGTCTCTTCTTGCAATTCCTTATAATATGTCCTCTCTGATCAAAATTATAGCACATAATTCTACTTCTATTATTTAAATGAGCATTCATCCTATTCTTCCATGAGGAATTGATTCTAGCATGATGTCTACAATCCATAGCTCTATGTCCATATTTATTTCATGAGAAATAGTAACCATTGAAATAATTCACATACCTTGTCTGTTTGATGTTGAATGATGCACCTCTACCTTTGTTATTTCTTGAATGAGTCATATTTTTTTTGACTTGTTGATGATCAATTTGAGTCTTGGGTTTGAGATTTTATACATAGGTCTTTACTCTATTAGTACCATTACTTCTTGATGGTCCATTTTCCTTTGAGGTATAATTCTCATTATTTTTTTAATGGTCTTATTTGAACCTAAGACCTATATTTTCATGTGGAGACCTATAACTATTTGAAATACCACCAAGGACTTGAGTTATCTTTTCAAATTTTTGATGTCTCATTAATTTACTTGTTGTTTGATCTAATTTTGCCTTAAAGTAATCCATTTATCTTCTAAACTTGGTGCATTCTTCCTCCTTGGTCTTAAGACTTATAGTGACAATATTAATCTAAGTTTCAAATTGTTTGATGATCTCTTCATGTTCATTAGTTTTAATACTTAGTATATCTTCAAAAATATGTATTTTTTCCTCATAACTCTTAACCAATGATATTAGTTTCTAATTCTTCCTTATTTGAAACTTCAACTCCTCTAGAGAACTACCTCAAGGTTCACTTTAACCTGTTCTTCATCTGATTCTTCACCTTCCATAAGACTTTTCCTTTTTGAATTTTCATTACTATCATCATCACTATCAGAGATAATTATGTCACTCATATTAGAGGATCTATTATCTTCTTTTGTATAAAAACTTATCTTGTTCTTGAATGGCCGTTTATTGCCTTCATACATCTTGAAACTCTTTTTGCTCTTATTAGGATTATATAAATTCTTATCCTCACTATGATGTTCATCATGCTCTCCATCATGCTCATTATTATCCTTGTTAGGGAGCTTGTATGTAAAGTGACCAATCTTGCCATAGTTAAATCACTTAAATGGAAACTAGCCTTTATACTCAATTGATCCTTTACTTAATTTTTTAACAAACATGGCTTCTATCTTATCATTAGCAATGTCTGTATCAACCTCATCCTTGGCCTTTTTACCTTGTGACTTTTTCTCATCTTTGAATTAATTTTATTTCTTAGGACTTATAGAACTTGTTCTTATTTCATATGCAATTAAGATGCCATGAAACTCATCTATCTATAGTTTGTTGATATCCTTGATATCCTATATAGAAAAAAAAAATTAAATAAAACCTAGATGTCAAGGATCTTAAAACCTTTTGAACTACTATTGATTCTTATAACTTTTATCCTAGACCTTTGATGACATTTACCACTTCATATACTCTTAATAGATAAGATGCAATGTTTTCATCCTCCTTCATTCTCAGACCTTGAAACTACCTTTGATGGGTCTATAATTTTGCCAAGTTGACTTTTGTGTCTCCTTCATAGATGGTTTTCAACTTTTTCTAGATTTTTTTGGCTAAATCATAATACATGACCTTTATAAATTTTTACTCTAAAAGACCACATAGGATGACATTCACTACCTTAGATCTTTTTTTACTTGCCTTCTTGCATGTTGTAGCAATTGGTCGTATAGGTGGTGGAGTGAATCCATCAGCAACTGATTGCCATATGTCATATTCCAAGGACATTAGATAGGTATTCATTATAATGCTCCAAAATTAATAGTTAGTCCCATTGAATAGAGGAAAATTTTTGGTTGATAAACCTCCTTTTACTTGATGACTAGATATGATTGTGTTTCTAGGGTCTCCTTTAAACTATTAGGATTGATTCAAAGGACCAAGCTTTGATACCAATTGTTAGAAGCATAATTACTAAGAGGGGGGGTTGAATTAGTGTTTAAAAACTATCTTTCAAATATACCTTAACATTCATGAATCATGAAATAAACATAATAATCAAGGAATGCATAATGAACCATTCACATAAGCATAAAACAAAAGAACACATATACGAGTACGAAAACCTAAAGGGGAATAAAAACCACTATGATGTCTTAAAATGGACTAATTTACTATAAAACAAAATACAAAATTTAGTTAAGCACCAACTCAAATTGGATCACCAAACCTGATAAATTCATGCACCCACTTGACTAAGTTTTAGAAATCACCTACTTTAAAGGAAGCACCAACTCCCTAAGTGACTCAACACAAACTCAACCACCTCACAATTTTTTATCACCTTACACACATAATTTTTTTTTTATGGTATACAACTAATTTCAAGACCTCCTTCTTCTCAATCATGCATCATTTTATTTGCTCATATTTTCACACCCACAAATAGGCCTAAACTACCTTGTATATATAAACTAGTCTTATGGTCACACACCACTTGGTCAGCGACACACCTTCAACATCTTAGGTTGGCCACACAATATGTCTTAATAAATATAATGAACATATTTCAATCAAAATTTTAACCCATTTTGGTCTATCATAACTCAATTAGGCCTTAATCTTCCTTGAGGTCTCATGGAGACCTAATTGTAATAGGTTTGACCTCTTGATGCTACAACTTGATCTTCTTAGGCCTAGATGACCTTCCCTAATAGTTAAAAATTAATCAAATACATATAAAAATTAACTATTATAACCTAATATATTCTTGATTATATATTCATCTCTATTCATACCATGAAATCTCCTTTAGGACAAACTTCCCTATTAGGCATGTGTACCTTAAAAAGTCTGTCTTACAATAATGAAGCTTAATCACCCTTAAACTAATCAACCATGAAAAATGAAACACACACACACACACACACACACACACACACACACACACACACACACACACACACACACACACACACACACACACACACACACACACACACACACACACACACACACACACACACACACACTGTGTGTGTGTGTGTGTGTGTGTGTGTGTGTGTGTGTGTGTGTGTGTGTGTGTGTGTGTGTGTGTGTGTGTGTGTGTGTGTGTGTGTGTGTGTGTGTGTGTGTGTGTGTGTGTGTGTGTGTGTGTGTGTGTGTGTGTGTGTGTGTGTGTGTGTGTGTGTGTAATGAAACATATATATACATACATGACCATAGATTGATCACAAAAATCTTGTAACACCTTCACTCAAGAGATAAGGGCTTAAGAACATCTATACAACTTGCTTACTTTGAACTACCAAATCACCTCAAAAACTAATCATGATGAATTATTTATCCAATGCTTGTGTAGACACTTGTCATGACTTATGATAAATAAAAATGGCTCAATTAGATATAAAAAGCATACTTATATATAAAATTCATATGGTCTAATATCAAATATTGGTCTTACAAACTAGTTTCTTGACCCTATATTTCATAGTCTTATCTAAACTAAATAGGCCATTTTATGAGAAACATTTTCACCACATACACGAACCTATAAATATTTTGAAAAGCATCATCATGACTTACAAGTAATAAATAACTTATTCAATCACTTTATTACCTCAATATATCATGTACAATGTTGATGCCTAAAAGTGTATCATAGGTGGTTCAGAGTGTTTAAGAAACACTACTCATTTCTAGATTCAATGAAACCATTCCATGATTTGCAAGTTATGATATTATTGATATTTTTGATGAAATAATGGTATAACAAGTGAAAATTTTTGAAAAATTTATAATGTTTGGTTTTTGGGATCAATTGTGTCCTAATAGCTAACTTTTGAAAATGAAAATAATCTAAACTAAGTGAAGTAAATTATGCTAAAAAAGCTAAATATAATATCTAATCTACAATGGATATTCACAATGAAACTAAACTAAAGTGAGTTGACCAAAGAAAAATAAAAAATAAGGGTAGGTTAGAATAAATATGTTGTCAATTTTTATTATATATATTATGATAAAGTTCAAATTTCATTTGGACATGCACTTTAAACCAATGTATGACATGAAATAGATTAAGCTCAAATCTTATCACACATCAGGAAAACATATAAGGAATGTATAAAATAATGAAAATAAGAATCATATTAACTTTAAATATTCACCCTTATAAGAAAATAGTATAAGCAAATCTACAAAAAGAGCAAAAAAAATGAAATAAACCTAAGAAATTTCAATCAATCAAGCATTAGCACAAATTCATAACTCTACATTTAAAAGGGTGCACATTAGGAATTAATAAGAACCATTAAAATAAAAATATTAGACTAGACAAGTGAGAGAGCATCAATTATATAAATCACACAAACACATGAGATAATCCTTTTAAAATTCTCTGCTTGCATTAATTGCTCTAAATTAGCACAAAGTTTTCTTGTTCAAAACTCCCTCTGCTTTTTACAATTGACAATACCCATTATATAAAAGATTAAGGAGGTATATCAGTCAGTCATAATAAATTAAAATTATACAAGTGTCATATATAAGTGTTCTTTCTATAATTTTTTATAACTATGACATCTCCTAATGGAATGACCTATAGGCAGTGTTTTTTACAAGTTGCACATGCCTTTATAAAAGAATATTCCTTTTGAAAAATATACATGATCTTATACAAGAGATTATTCTTAAGTTAACCAATTTGTATTTGGGGCTCCCCTTTGATTTTAGCCTTTTATTTTTCCTATAAGATCTTCATTACCTTGTCATGTTATCCATCAATCAACTTTAGGTTGATGATAGGTTCCATGAACATCTCATTTTCCTGATTTGTTAGGTCTCTGAAGCCTTTTCATCTCTATCTAGTGCTTCTCTGATGCTCCTAACTTCACCAATATTTTCCTCTACATTTATGATCATGCACAAGATCTTACTATTTTTAGCCCCTATTTTTCCTTGGCTTTGAATTTTTACTTCTTACATAACTTTAGTAGTGTTGAGTTTGAATTCGTCATCAGTGAGTAGACCAATAGGGTTGAGGGTATTTGGGTCTATGATCATGCTCCCCAATAAATTCCTCATTCTCATCTCCAGTTATTTTCTATCATCAAAAAATTCTTTGAAGCTCTTGGTCCATTTGCTCAAACTCTTTATCTTCTCTACCAATACAACCATATCCATGTTAGAATGTGCTAGGTTGACTATCTTGAAATTATAAATATGATCTTCTATGATAATAGTGACCAAGTTATTCACCTTGATATTTAAATACTACAACTAAGCTACTTGGTTTTTGGCCACAATATCCTAGTTGTTAACTACATCCTATTTAAACCTCGTTGATTTCAAGGATTTGAGTAGATCATACAAAGTAGTTCAAACATATTGATCATATCTTCTAAAATAGACAAGATAGCCTATTCCTCCAAGTTATTTTGTTATTACATGCCCTTGATGGATACCTATACCTTTTTTGTCTTTATTTGGGCTAACTCTAAGCGATATTCTTTAAAGATACAATCTTTTCCAAGCAACTATCTTTTCTTTTTAGTTAGATTAGTCAATGGCTCTATCTTCTGGTATGTGAAATCCTCAACACCTTTCATGATATTTTTATTAGTTAACCTCATTAAGCTAGCTATATCTGGGTCAAATTTGAATCCAACTTTGGATTGAGTCACTTGTGGGGCTAGGAACTCCATTTATGATGAAATTGGTGTGTCATCTAGTGTAGCTAGTCTTTTAGCCTCCTCTTCTTGTAAAGAAATTATCCATGATTTAAGATCTTCATGTACTAAAATATTAATGGATTTCATCAAGGCCCAACGGTGATGTGTAGTACACATTTTTTGAAATCTAGGTTCATATAAGAACCATTCTGGAATGGGTGGGCCATATAATATATTTTCTTCACTGAATAAGTTGACTTCGCTTAAGGGAGTAGTGAATGTCACTTTGGGTCTATTTTATATAGAAATAATGGCCATTTCAGTGTCAACTTTCCTCTTGGGGGTGTCAAACACTAATAAATTCAAAGATTTCCCTTTGTCATCCTTAGTTTCCTCAACACTTATCTTATCTTCCTCATCTAAATCTATGTATGTCATAGATAACATTTTTAATACATCCTCAAAAGATTATTGAGGGTCTATGGATACAATATAGACTTCCTCTTGATTTAATTCATGTTATGCTACTTTAGAAGGTACTAGAGTTGATGAAGTAGAATCAATCTCACTTGAATTTAGCCTCTCTTCTTCAAGATTTTGTCTCCACCTATGAACTAACTAGTGGTCATCTAGATGGTTGACCACTAATCAAATGGTACTGTCTTGGGCCCAATTTCCATCTATCATCCACCTTTTAATTTCTTTCTATCCTAGACTCAGGCCTTAGGCTATGTTCTTTCAATCTCCTTATGACTTCAAAATAAGAGGATGCTTTGGTGTAAATGGGGTCATAGTCACCAGGCTCATGATCATAGGCTACATTAAACCTTCCTTTATTTTTCAAAATTTCCTTCACTTTCCCATAAGGATCCCATTGCTTAAGGTCATCAATTTATAGGTTGAAGGATGATTTGTGTTTTGATGAAACTTCAATATTATCCTAGTTCTTGAATATTGGCTTCTCAATTTTCATATGGAAGTTTTGGAGGAGTCCTTTTCTTTTGGTTTTGCATAGACCATCAATGGTATGGAATAGTTGTTATGCAACCTCCTACTCAACTAACTTATCTAAAACATAAAAAATTAGCCTAAGAAGAGAACTTTGTGTTACCTCAAACCTTATAATAGTGTAGTCTAGATATAGCCATATATCACCCATAGATTCAATAGATTTTTTGATCAGTGGATTAATTATTAACATTGGAATGTCAATTATGGCTTCACTTAAGGTAGGTTATATTAAATCACATATAAATTGATTGCGATCTCTATATTTTTAGATGTGAATCTTGGATTAATATTGGGAGACTATTTGTGTTTCATGTGGTGATCATTCCCTCTAGTTTGGGATTTTTTTATTTACACATAAAGCATCTAGGAGATATGAAATCATGAAAATATGGGTTTTATTTTTGTACCAAATTACAAATATGTACCTACTCAATAAGATGCTTATTATTTCACCTAGAGGGGGAAGGTTACCTTTTTAACCATAAAATAGACTATAGGTACCCATATTAGATTTACATAAGTTGTGGTTGCATCCCCACACAACTTATTCAACATAGTCATTATCATTCTGACCCCAGGTCTGAATTGGCTAATAGGAATGTTTTTGTTAAGGTTTGAAAAGACCTGGTTTTTAAAATCTATCCATATGGTGAGGGTATCCATATAATTATTCTCTTTGTCTGAGGAATTGATTAAGTCAAGGTCTATTTGGGGTTTTGGTAATTTATAATATGATTAAAATGCAATGGCTAAAATATTAGACACTTTCCTACAATTGAGTTCATTAACTATCATGTGCTTATCTATATTAGTTTCCTTGAAACTAGGAGTAACAATATAAATATAGTGGATTACCTTAGGATTTGTTACTACATAATAAATATCAATCATTTTAATTACAAATATATCATCATATATCCTCTTGGTAAAGAGGTTCTTCTCCTCTTCCTATGTAATGGCTAGTTGATTCTTGATCATCTAAAATAGTTTTGACTATGTTTAGAGTAGAGGTGATGAACTTGATATCTTTTAAAATATTATGCTCAACATATATCATTAAATATATCTCCACATATTCCTTTGCGACATTATTTCAAGCTACCATTGCTATGAATTTTATAAAATTTCTCAGTGGTGGACTATAATTCATCTTTTGATTGAATTATCTTAGTGAAGATGATGCTTCAATTTTAATCAACTTAATCACAATGAAAACAGTGACAAATTAGGGATTTTGTACACTTAGGGTTTTCTTGAATGTTTCTATAGATATTTAATAGAGTTAATTGAGTTTGAACTTATGAGCTTCATGCCTTAGATTTTTCTTAGATTGCTTATTTATACTTTATGTGTCTTCAAGCCCATAAAATCTTTTGAACTGACTTCTATTGATTATTTGGTTCCACCATGTTAGTTTGTTCATTAATTTTAAAATGTGACTATTTGTCCCTTTTGGGACACATGACACCTCCACGTTTTTTATTTCATCTTCATTAAACATGATCCATTGATCTTCTATCAGGTCCTTTAGCTCTAACTTATCTCAAACCATTGATCTTTGGTATGTGAATTCGAGATCATGCCACTTGAAAGCTATAAGGACTTCTCATGCTTCTTAAAACACACACCATCATTTTACACCATTTCACCATGTGGTAGCCTCTCATTGGATATGGGTTCATTGAATTATCAACTCTCACTCTTTGTTGGATCTTAGTGTGAGAGGATTAATGCCATTGGATGATCTCTATTTGATTCACTATATTTATGACACATGTCAATACCATATTCATTCTAGGCTCTTGAAAAGTCATCTTCCCCTCACACTATTGGATATTTTATGTATGCCTTAATGCATTTCATTTATTGTGATATGCTAATTTTGACATGATTGGTTTCTTTGATTCCTTTGTAGGATTCTTGACTTGTTAACTTTGATACATGTTGTTAGATCTACTTTACACGGATCAATAAACACCATTAAATGTGATCCATTTAACTCTATTTCATCCACTATGGTTGTGATGCTTATCATTACTACATTTAATATCTAAGCCTTAATAATTTGACACAAGTGGATGCTCATGTATTGCATATCTCCCTATTGAGATCTGGGATATTACAACTTGGTATCCTTGCATTGATATTACAAATAATGTAAATAGACTAAGTTAGGGCTCAAGTGATACAAATACTTAGGATAAATTATTAGGTTAAGTTTTTATTCATGTTAATAAATAGAATTATAACTTTGGATAAAACATTAGACTAAGTATAAAATATAACAAAGTGTCTCAAGTTTAATTACTCTAGGTGAATGATAAAATAGACAAGGGGGTCTTAGGAAATATAGATAACTTAGAATGGCATTTTAGCCTAGGGTTTTTGTCATGTTGATAAACACAACTAGAACCCTAGGATAAAAATTAAACTATGTCTATGACATAACTAAATGTTCTCACACAAATTAAGTCCCATGTAAATTTGAATTCAATTTAAAAGGGCTTAGGCTAAATAATTATATTAAGGTTTTTTTGGATATTCAAATATGAATTCAATTAATCAATTTGAATAAAAAGATTTAATAAATGGGGTCAAGTTAACATTAAAGTTTAAAAAAATGAACAATGTTCATGTAATTGGGACTTCATTGAACCTACAACTTAGACACACAAAAATCAACCGCATGTTTATTTCTTGCACTAAGAAATTTTCTAAGTACTTGTAACCTTAATTATTGAATCAAAAATAGATGCACATGTCACAATTCTCTAATTATATATACTCCTCCACAATTCCCATAGAAAATTGTATTGTACGTTAATGTGTTTCATTCAAGATGATACATAGGGTTCATTACTCTATAGACCCCATTTTGGCTCTATAACCTTATAGAGTGTAAATCATGGAAAATATACAAGACATTTCCAACACAATTCTACATCTTTTGTTCCTAAAAATGATAAATATTCATCAATTAAGAATAATTTATATTTTGATAAGAAAGAAACCCTCCCTAGTGATAAGGTAATGTGTTCCTTCCCATGAGATTTTTTTTCCTTATCTAAAAATATAATCATATTCCAAACACTCTAGAGAATATTACAATCTTGATTATGATTTTACTAATATTTATAAATTGTCATAATCATACCCTAGTATTACTACTTAAAATTCATTTCCAATCACTAGGAGACTTGGTCAGCACACTTCTTAGAAATAAATTTTCCATAAATTTATCAAATAGTTGTTTATAAATGGTACTTATCCATTCAAAATGGACCTGTTATAATCTCAATGAAGATTAAAAGTAAAATTAAACCTTAATGAAATATCAATTATACATATTAACAATTTTTTGACATCCTTAACCAATTTATAAACACAATCACATGGCATTAACACAAAAATATATATTTTCCATGGTCCATATTTTAAATCCAAGGGGAACTCTATAATATAATGTGAAGTAAATATGTGGTGGTAGAATGGATCATTATAAATTATATTTATTCTTTTTGGTCATATATGTATCCTTCATACTCAATGCACCCATAAGTAGGTCCAAAATAATATGCATATAATTTAAAAAAATATGATTATCCTATAAAAAGATACATAAACTATCATAAGGGAGTACATACATTTATTTCAAATCATATATTAGCGTAAACACAAACAAATGCATAGCCATATCATCAATTAACATAATTGTGTGCATGAAAAATAATATAGTAAAAATAAACAATATATACTAAACCACGATTATCCATCTATAATAATGCCTCAAGGTGTCCATCGTAAATCTAATAACAACACAAGTATGAATTAACACTACATATATAATATAAATAAAGTACAAAAAATAGGAAAATACATTATTAACCACATGAACTACAAATTTTTTCTATATACACCTAATATTGTTCACTTTATTACTCTATTGACACTTTCTTTTGTAGTATCTTATCAATCCATCAATATCCCTCATTTCATGCCTTAAATGGTGCATAGGGAATGGAATAGGATTAGATCATGGTTATTTATGAGATATTTTATTTTTTCATAACTTCATTATTATTATTCTAACCTCCTCTGAGTCTCCTTCTGTTTTACCTTTTCTTCTACTTTCCATCCAAATTTTATATCTCCATATATCATACTACATCACCTAGTCAAATATAATTCATTTCATCATTACCTTACCTATACTATATTTGATTGGATGATATTATCAAATTAGATTTGGTTAATTTTTATTGGATACATAAATATAAGGTTCATATTTCATTCCCAAATAAATATAACACATTCATATAATTTGTCTTCACTTGTATTTCTAGTCCTATGTAGTATTTAGAGGAATTATAGGTTTAGAGTCTTATCTTGGAAATATTTTATTATAGTTTCTTTGATTCTCAATAGGATAATTAAATATGAGAAGCTACACATGTTTTTATGATTCACAAACTAAGTATAATTAATTCTTCATATTTCCATTTATGTCTTCAATATAAAACATCTTTTACAAAGTGCCACTTGAGCTAAAAGAGTAAACTAAAGCATCGACAGGTCCACTTAGAGGTAAGTGCCTATATCCCTTATCTATTTATTTTTATTACTTATAATTTAAGATATTTATTTCTTATTTATATCATGATTTTACTTTTTAATACTTTCTTATCCTCCTTATATTAAATGAGATGGTATAGATATAGAGTTTCTTAAGCTTTTTACTTACCACATTAGGCTAAATAAATTTTCCATTGGCTGAAAATTTCACCTAATCACCATATTATAAGTTTAAAATACATATTAAATTTTTTTTAGGTTGATATTATTAATCAAATCCTTACATTATGTATCCTTATGATATCCTTGATACAGCTATTTACAATCATTTATCTACATTTAGCCCTAGTAAAAGCTATAGCCCCTATGATAGGCTTATGATTTAAAAACCCTTGACTCTTGAAATTTTATTTTAAATTACCTAATTTAATATTTTATAATTAATTTATGTCCTTAATAAATCATCCAAATATACATGACCTATTGCTATGACCTTATTTGACAATTATTATTGGTATAGTTCATCCTAGACCTTGTATTCATTTTTGTGAATGTGACATGAATCATATCCCACCATTGGTTTGATTTTTTTTTCATGTTTTTAATATATTATAGTTCCTTGGACCTACATGTCACATGTTTCCATTAATGATAAAAAAATGTATAGTAGGGGATAACATTGGCAAATGTTCTTGTATTTATCTTTTTCAATGGTAATTTAATAAAAAATTTACCCTCCCTTATAGTTTGTCTCATTTTTTTAGGATAGGTAGCATGATATTTTACCCTTTTGGATTGCTATAAAGGCACACTCAAGTCACCTACTCAACCAATTGGTAATTTTAATAAAGAGATATAATTGCATATTATCAAATACTTTTTTTAATTGTTTAAAAATATTATTCTAATAATTTGAAGCAATCCTCAACTAAATAAAGAGCCTATTTTATAAAAGACAAAAAAAACCATCATCAATTATTCAATCCATTTATATAAGTAATCATATAGTTGAAATAACATAATTACACAAAACACTCTAAGTGGAAGAACTTCATTGGGAAGATTTATATCTTTATAGTATTGGATACTTAGGCAATGTTTAGTCATCATTGGGGGTGATTGGGGTCAACTCAACCCATTACACTCCCCCTTTTTTGTATTTTTAGGTTTTCAGGCATTTTAAAACCCTAATATATTTTATATTAAATAATGCATTTATGGATCTTTCACACAATTTTAAAGTAAAATATATACACACATGCATGATTTAAGTTTTCAAAAATGATTGTTAAAAGTATTTATTTATTTTAAACCAAAGAAAATATTGACCAAATTAGGAATAGAGTGGTAGTTGACCCTATCCCAAGTTGAAAATTATGTCCTTCATAATTTTTAGACTTAGTCTCTTGAAATTTCAAGGTTGTTTCATGTTTTTAAGTTTTAATTATCTCTTATTTACATGAATTTAAATCATAGGTAAGAAAAAACTAAGTATTCCATTTTCTTAAAGTTAGTCTTATTTAATTCAATTTTAATTCATTGAAATTAGTATTTTTATTTCATTCGTATTATCTAAAGTTGATTTACAACATCCTAATTTTATTCCATTCAATTTATCTAAATTAAGGTTAATCATAAAATTAATTCAAAATTTTAATCATACATATTGGTGAACACAATCTTATAAACATGTTCCATTGAGTTTCATTGGATCCATTCAATGGATATTAACACTTGGGTCTAAAATATGTTCCATGATATTTCACATTAACACTACCTAAGATCAATGAAATTAAAAATTAGGAATATCATGTATGAGAGAAATGGGGAAAACATTGGATAAGGATCGTGACTATATCACATTTGAGCATGAAAGTACAATGGTTACAATTTAAAAAAAGGACAAATTTCTAAAACAAGAATAGACAATGGAAAAAATTTATTTAATTGACATTCCAAAAAATACAATTAGTACCATCATAATAAAATCACATGATATAATAGATAGAAAAGTAAGAAATGTCATAAATTTCAATATGGTACAACTAGTTTTTCATATACAAATGCACAAGATGATCATAGTAGTAAATTATAATTTCTAGAACAACTTAATAAATTAGTTGTATATAATGATAATGATTACATTGATAATTATCATTATGGTTATGCATACGATTTATCTGATACTCTAGATGATATAGAACCTACAAAAATGCATCCCCTTGATAATATCTTTGGCTTATAGTAGGATTATTTGATTTTACATATGTTATTGATTATTCATACTATTATTTCTCATTTATGGCCATGCAATAATTTATAGTCCATAATTAACATTGACACATGTTGAAAATAGTTAACATTTCTCTCCTTTATTTTATTTTTTAGTCTATGGTTATCATTTTTTATTTTATTCTAGTTGTAAAATTTACAAAAATACCAAAAAATCAAATATTATCAAAAATGAAAAAAACATTCAAAATATTCTAAAATTCAAAATCAAGACATAAGTATGATTAGATATATATTTTACATCATCAACATATGTTATTTATCTCGTGATTAGTAGATAGCATACTCTCTTTTTATTGTAAATGCATATCACTAGTATTTATGAGTGTTATTTAGGACTTACAAATCTCACATGGATTAAGTTTTTGGACTTGCTTCTACCTAGTATCCTTGATAAACTAGGATTTTTTTTAAATGTTAAAATATTTATAATTTTTATCACTCTATAAATCCAATAATTTTGATTTATATATGAATTTTCATGTTAATAAAATGGTATATATACTATTTTCTTATGTGAAATATAATTATATTTGCCAATATCCAATCTGTGGACTACTATCTAGAGTTCCATATCAACTAAAATCCAAAGATTTGAAATTTAACACAAATTTTAAATAACTTAGAAATGAAGTTGAAAAATAGGAAAACTAGGAACCTAATCTTCTAATATTATGCTTTTGGACAAATTAAGAGTTTAAAGATGTAAGTTTTTATCACACTTATTTGAACATAGAATTCAAACATTATTTGAAAATCTATGTATAGGTCAAGGTTGTTCATATTTACAAGGATGAAGACAACTTCTCCCTAGATCAAAGGGATTACATAGATGACCTATTAGTATTTAGAGTTTTTGAACTCCATAAAGCAATAACTAAACTAAATTAATTCCGTTATCCTAGCCTAGTGTTCAATTTATTTATAGTAGGCACTTGTACAAGAGACATTTTTCATAAAAATAATAACATATATCCTATAGAATATGTAGTTGGGCCTAACATTAAAAAAATATTATCGACTACCACAACCAAACATTCCATAAAATTATGAAATAATTATTTACTAATTCAAAGTAAATAATTTTAGAAGTACCCTATTAGGATGAGCATAGAATCCTAATAGTTTTATCACGAAGAAAAAGGTCCCCATTGCTTGATCCATGCCTAGTATCAGAATTGTTATGGCCTTACTAAATATAATATACAAAGCTTCATTTATAAGTCATGTAGATGAGATTTAGGTC
The DNA here is from genome assembly GCA_037957365.1 of Torreya grandis. Lineage (NCBI taxonomy): Eukaryota > Viridiplantae > Streptophyta > Pinopsida > Cupressales > Taxaceae > Torreya > Torreya grandis. Next base: position 2,598,559 of record JARHVA010001597.1, on the reverse strand, counting down.
TAGTTTTTGTCCATAATTATAGAAGGCAAGATAATTACCATTAGGGTAAATAATAATCTTTAATTTAAAATGTTATAGAGATCATATGCATGAATAAGTGGATGGTAACTTCTATATCCTTTCCTTTTTGGTGGATGTTATCTATGGGATGGTTACCCCACTTAACATTCTTACTTGGATCCAAAATGGATAAAATGGATTTGTGATGATTTTGATCACCTTCATATACACAAATATAGGGACCATATGAAAAAAAATAGTAGACACCTTCTACATAATGGTATACAACACAATATATTGGAAACCGATGCCTAAAATGTCTAATTAGATAAAGAGATCATTCTAGACATTGAGTGACTATTATAGACATCCCATTCTATCCATAACTAGATTTTGATGATACTTTAGACTTATCTCTACTAGACATTATAAATTAAGCCTAGAAATCACTGAACATATCAATTTCATTTGTGCATCATTTATCAATGTTCAAAATCATGTTGAGTCATGCCTATTTGGGGTATTATACTATATGAAACAATAACCTATCTCATATTCATCCTTAGTCACCTTGTAACCTAACAACTAGTAGTTTGGCCTATGGACCTATTAAGAAGGGCACTTGATCGACTATTAAAAGAGATAACATGTTAATCAAAATGAATCATATAATTAAACCAAATTAAATGCTTAGATAAATTATCCATTTTTAATTAATTAATGTCTAAAAATGTAAATTCCAAAATTCAAAATATCAAGCCTTTTCATCATTACCTTTATGATTTATCAAGCTCTTCCAAAATATCTTAAAATATCTAATTTGAGATCCATACCTATTTATTGAAAATCATAATTACATGACAAATTTTAATTCAAATGGAGTTGTACTCAGCCCACCTTAGGTTAGTTTGAACTAATTTTGTGTTTAAACCCAACCTTAACTCACCTTAGGTAAGATTTAACTTTGGAGGTTATAAATACAAGGCCATACCTATTAATATCTAAGCTATTTTTGTGTAATGTTATTATGGCAAAATATCTTCAAATATTTAATAGTGT